>JAKELI010000379.1:0-46201 GCA_021525025.1 Lactarius hengduanensis
ACGATGCCGATTGATCGTCCATCTAGAAAATGTCTGCCTCGTCCGTGACCGAGAGCGAAGGGTCTAGGAAATTATGAGGGGGTTTATGAAAAGTCAACTAGTCAACATCCAAGCGGCGACAAGGGACACAGTAGCTTCGGCTATAACCGGTCTGCACCCCGGAGCCCAAACTTGAACGTCCATACTGTGCCGGTACTGTACTCGCTAGGCGAACAACAGAAGCACCAAAAGCTGAAAGAGGCTATTTCTCCATTCGAGTCAACGTTATCCATGGGCTCTCACAGGTGTGTCTATTGCCGTTCGTTTACCATACTAGATCGACCGATTGACTCAAGGATTGACTGTGACTAGACACGCACCGCTAATCTTCAACAGACCAACAACAACGATCAACACTCTTCCAGACAACGCCTTTGTAGAAATATTTAACATTTGTAGAGCGGATGAAGTTGGCTTTCCCAGGATTTGGGGCCATGACCCGCCGTGGAAATGGCAGACTAGCGCATGTGTGCCGAACATGGACTCGGAGACACATCATGTTTGCATCGTCTCGCTACCTCCATCTGGAACTTCTCTGCACCCACGGGACACCTGCCGGTGTCAAGAAGAACCTAGGTCATCTTCCGGCCTTTCCTGTCGTCATTTCCTATGCCAATGGCTACTATGATATCCAGGGTGATGATCGAGATAACCTCTTTGCAGCGCTGGAGCACCGCGATCGTGTACGGGCCGTTGAGGTGTATGTGCCGGACTCACTGTTGGGAGAGCTGGCCCTGGCAATGCAGGAGCCATTTACAGCATTGGTGCACCTTCGGTTACTAGTACGACAACGGGAAGTGATGCCAGCCCTTCCTGATACATTCTCAGTGGATCTGCCCCGTGCTTACAGACAATCTCCATATCCGGCATTACCTTTCCAGCGGCACCGGCTCTTCTTTCATCGGCCCATGACCTTGTCAGTGTGGATCTTAGCGATATACCTCCGACGGTTATATTCCGCCAGCGACGATGGTCGCAAGTCTGGCTACGTCACGGTTGCCTAGACTCAATTATCTCACCATTGGATTCGAATCGGGATGTCCTATCCTGATCGAATGCGCCTGTCTCCCATCACACTGATCGTCCTTCCCGCTCTTACCAAATTTTACTTCGACGGTCTTTCCGAATATTTCGAGGATCTCTTGGCGCAGATCGACGCTCCTCAGCTTGGCTCCTTACACATAGAATTCCTGGCGCAGGGACTCACCAATTATCATATCCCCCAACTTTGCAAGTTCATCGATCGTTTAGAAAAATTCAAATTAAATTATTCCGGTTTGGGCATGCGAACCTATACACCCAGCTTAATCCAGACATAGTCATCATTACTCTTGACATGGATTGGCGAAACGAGCCGGTATTCCGTCTTTCCGTCCAGGAAGATGCGATGGATCAGGTGGTCAACCAAATTTCTGTTATGCTCTCCAACGTGGACCGTCTCTTCATCGGTCCGATTGCGAACCAGTGCGGTGATGTTCTCAGCGTTGGTATCCGATGGCTGGAACTCCTCCACCCATTCGCCTCTGTGAAGGTGTGGAGTGTGGAGGACGGCGTGCTTTCGTCGGACGTTTCTCTTGCCCTCAACAGTCTCACCGAGGAGAGAGCCGCTGAAATACTGCCAGCCCTGGAGTTACTTTACTTGGAGGACGAGCCGGTGATATCTGTGAAGAAGTTCGTCGCTGCTCGCCAGAACCTGGGTCGCCCTGTGACCGTATTCAACGAGGAACCAGGGTTTCGGGAAATATTCCACACGCTCTATGCCAGAAATTAGGTGTATTTCCGTACGCGTCCCAATTCTTCTATATCCTCGCACATGGTACTAATCCAATACCTACCCATCGTAGCAGGAGGGGACGACAGTACACGTATGCGAAGCCTACTTGTCTTAATCTACATATGTACCAATTTAGCTATGGACTCTTCAGCTCAAACCGTTGTATCAACGTTCGGTCCTAGCGCCCGACATCGCGACAGGCAAGATTCAGGCAAGTTCACATGTACCGGCCCAACTCGTACCGCTTACGGCGATTGCGACAGGCGCTTATATTTTTGATCCTCGCTCAGTTTACCGGACCATATCCGAGTCCGAATCCACGTCTCGTCCCATCTATCTCTCTGGTTATTTAGATTTTTTAGAGGTGCAGATTCCCACCTTGCTCGAAGTGCGACCGCAAGGAGAATCTCTGGCTCTGCCTCACCTGTGGCGTGGCTGCGGTTCTACTGTGAATCTGTGATATGGGCAGGAACGGCCACGCACTCGTGACTCGCGAACTTCGAGGAGACCGTATGCCCCGCGTGCGTCAATTTGGGGACAGTTACACAACGCTGGTGAGCTCTACGAACTGTCCCCCATGCCCCTTTTAATGCCTCTCCTAGTGTGTGGCCGGGATCGGCTGTCAGATCTGTCAGAGGAGGTGAAACATATCTTGCTTCACGGGAAACTGATCGCCCCCAGCCCTGAGCTCGTCCTGCACCTGTCCAACGGCGGAGAAAATACGGAGAATCCCTTGACGAGTCCACTGGCTGGCAGTGCGCCGCTTGTATGGTGAGGAAAGCGAGCAGATCAAGCATAACCCCGTTCGACAGTTCATTCTCAGATAAACCGGGGAATGGAACCGTGTTCGGCCACAATTTGACCTGTAACAAAACCTCGGCGCTCAGCAACTGGTTCGCCCTTCCCGACATATTCTTCTCCCTCTCCCAATCGGTTTGGCCTCCCAGCTGCTACATGACCTCTGTCATTCGATTCATCTTATCCCCCCCTCCCATCTAGAAGTTATAATGTGCTGCCCCTGTAGGGTGCAGTACCGGGGCCACCTCTGCACCGAGTCCCGTCTCCTGCCCCGATGGCTAGATGCATGAGCTTGCTGAAAGGCCGCTCTCGGGCCATTACACGCAAGGGATGGTAATGCACACCCTCCACTGATGCCGCAGATGCCGCGGCAACTGCTCCGGCGCCGGCGCAACGCGCCCGATCGCGGCACCAGCGGCACCGAGGCAAAGTGCGCCTCAAAGCTGGCGGAGACGCTCGCATTTAGCACCAGTAGCGCCTGAAATGCACTATGTTCGCTAGTTTGAGGAACGACCTCGACGCGCGCGCCATATGCTGAGCGTGCTCGTTGCCGCACGTGGGACAGGTCGGGGCGCGGAGGACCGGGCGACGTACGAGGAGGTTTCGTTCACACAATGCAGCGTGGAGAGCCGTGTTTCTGTGGACAGGGATAGACCGCTGTGCTTTGCGATGTCCCCCGAAATGCCCATCATCCACGCGAGCATGTTCCAGCTGGTGAAGTGGGCGCCCACAAAATTCGGTGCGTGTCCCTTGCGCCCCCTCTCCAATCCATTCCGCCGGTGCTAAAGCGACCTGTCAGACATCCCTATCATCCTCCCAGGCGGTGATGAAGTGCTCACCTTCGACAAGCGGCACCTTGGCAGGGATCTCCAGCCCAGCCAGACTGGGCTCCCAGACGACGCCCAGTGGTGATCCGCCATGCCCTGACCTTATCTTGATCTGACATACCTTACCCGGAAAGAGGCACTCCCGACGAGTTCGACCAGCCGTGCTCGCGCAGCTCTAATTGAAGTGATGGAATGGCAAACGGAGAACTTAGGAAAGTTTTAGCTCACCCCCTCTGCTTCTTTTTCATGGGAAAAACTCCGCAGCGCTGACGCCTTGCAATATATCTGATTGTGATTGTGCAGAGCACGAGCGGCGGCGGCAGGTCCCGAGCCGGCGAGTGTAGCGCAGGTGGGCATGTTGGCGAAGTGGTAGTTTGGGTCTACGCGCGTACAGTGAAGACCATATTACCTTCAAATTATGACGGCATTCCCTACCTTTCCGACTCATCCCACCGAGGTCTACATGTACACTTCGAGTTTACATTACATTACCAACTCTCGCTCCCTATCTTCGCGATTCAAATTTGAATGTACTCTTCACCGGACGCGACGGTTGCAGGTCCGGAAGTGTTAAGTCGAGCAGGTTTAATGCAGTGACTCTCTGATGATGTTTTAAACCGAACATTGATACAACGATATAAGATACAACGATACGGAGAGTCCATAGGTAAATTGGTACATGTGTAGACTGGAAAAATTTGATTTCGTATGCGCGTCTTGTTACGGTAGATAGATGCTGGTCAGTACAGTGTCGTGAATAGGCAATGGATACGGGATGCACCGGGATATACACCTATTCGCAGACATCGAGCATATTTAGTCTTTCCTGGAATTCCTTTCCCTTGTTGATGAAAGTCACAGGGCGACCCATGCTCTGGCGCGTAGCGACAAATTTCCTCACAAACATCACCGGCTCGTTCTCCAAGCACAGCAACTCGAGGGCTGGCAACATTTCGGCGGCCGTCTCCCGAGCGATGTTGTTGAGTGAAAAAGGAATGTGGCATGCAATCTTGTCGTCCGCACTAAGCGCCTTCAATGCGGTGAATGGGCGGAAGACTTCCCGCCACCGGATACCGTCGCCTAGTTCATTATCCCCCCCTTTTTGATCCGAATTGATAGAGAGAAAGTCCACGTCGGAGAGCATAGCAGAAATTTGGTTGATTACCTGGCCCATCGCCTGTTTCTGGATGGAAAGGCGAAACGACGATTGACCCCGATGAAAGAGGTTGACGATGACGGTGCGAGGCTGGAGAACAAGCTCCGCGCGCCTAAAGCGGAGTTTTTCTGAACGATTGATGAACTTGCAAAGTTGCGGGATTTGAATTTGAAAGTCGGCGACTCCATGCCGGCCCAGGTATTCAATTCTTCTTGCAATTCTCAAGTAGTCGAGCCGAGGAGTGTTGATCTGCGCCACGAAATCCTCCAAATACTGGATAGGACCGTAAAATGTGAAGCGGCTGAGAGCAGGAAGGACCGTCCATGTGGTGGGAGACAGGCGTATTCGACCAGGATAGGGTATCCCCGATTTGAATCCAAGCGTGAGGTATTTGAGCCTGGGTAACGCAGCCAGACTTGCGACCATTTTCTCTGGTGGACCGTAACCTGATAGGGGCATGTTGCGAAGATGTACATAGATCAGGTCGTGGGCCGACGAAAGAAGAGTTGACATCGCTGGAAAGGAAATGCCAAATATGTGGATTGTCCGTAAACGTGGGGCGGATCCACCGAGGAATGTATCAGGAAGGGGCGGCACGATCACATATTTTTCTGATTCGAGCCGAAGGTGTATCAACGCCGGAAATGGCTCCTGCATCGCCGTGGCTAGCTCATACAACAATGAGCGCGGCACAGTAAGCCCAACAACTCGCACACGATCGCGGTGTTCCAGTGCTGCAATGAGATTATCTCTATCACCACCCTGGAAATAAGGACGGAGATAAGAAATGACAATAGGGAGGGCTGGAAGATGACCTAGATTCTCTTTGACAGGTGTCCCGTTGGTGCAGAGGAGTCCCAGATGGAGATGGAGTGGCGAAGCAAGTATGATGTGTCTCCATGTTCGGCACACGTGTGCCAGTCTTTGCCATTTCCATGGGTGATGTCTCCAAGGGGCATGGAAAAGTTCATCCGTTCGACAAAGGTTAAATATTTCTATGAAGACATCGTCTGGGAGTGTGTCGATCGTCGTGGTGGGTCTGTTTGAAGATTAGCGGTGCAAGCCCAGTCAATCGATCTATCGATATGGCAACGAACAAAGAGCACCGGGGATAGACACACCTGGGTGAGCTCATAGATAGAGTTACAGCTGGCGAGGATAGACCCAAACGCACTCACGCTCCAATTTTTTTGTGTTTACTTGGATTTACTTTCGGAGTGGGACAAATAACGGGCCGAACTTAAGTTTCTCATTATATGTACTGTCTGTACATCCCCCATACAGTACTACGCAAGGTACTACGACACCCTAGCAGCTGTTACTAGTAAAGTCTTAAAGAACAGCTTGTGCCATGTCAGGACCTCAAATCCAGTTCCGTTACTCAGGTTACGATAGTTAGTGTTTGTAAGATCCGCCCGTTGTTTGTCCTGCTCCCAACTTGAAAGTAAACACAAAAAAAAGTGGAGTGTGCGTCTGGGTCTATCGTTCTCTCGCCAGCTGTAACTTGAATTCTGGGATGGCGAAGTGGATGTTATATTGTTCTGCTTTCGGCCTAGCGAGTAGCGGATTCGCGGATTCGCGGACTCGGAGTACGTTGTTCGAATTCAAGTTCAAATAAGGCAAATGTGATTACATCAGAGACCGTTTTAGGAGCAGGGTATTGGAGACAGAGACGAGGACTAGCACTTATACCTTTACAGAAATGACGTCTAATATTTCTAATCTACAAAGATTCGGAACTCGAGGCTTGTTAACTTGCGGCGCGGATGAGATGTGAACACGGGCTAGTACGAGGTCGAGATGAGTAAGTCGAGCAAGGAGCTGCATTTCGGAAGTAGATAATCATTCAACAGCGAGATTACGCTTGCTACTCTGTACATCGACAGTCAGCTGGTGCTCGGGTTTAACAATACCGAGAGGGAGGGTGACGAAAGGCGTACTGGCGCTGAGCAGCTTGTACGCTGGATGACCGGACCATGAGGCGCCGCCCATAGAGGATCATCACAGACTTGCGCGCGCCTAAAGGGCTGAACAGATCACCAAGTAAGAATGGTTCGGTTGGGACATGGAAGCGACTCGGCACGCACTCGTGAAAGTCGTATGCTGGCTACAGAGGTTCGAGGAAGGTTGGGGGACACTGCACTGTCTCGATAGCTCGGGCGCCGCAAGTAGCTCGACAACCTGTGGGATGTATGCAGCACCAGAGTTGTGGCTTGTCGTGGGGCCGACGCAGGTGACCCAGAGGCCTGTGAATGAGAGGAAGTGCGGTGAGCGACCTGCGCTGGTGTATTGCTTGCAAGCAGAGACAAAACAACAATATACGATGGAGGGAACTTGGGGTGGGAGGGCATTGCCGAGGCCATTGTTTCAGTTCCCAGGGTGTTGACACGCCCGTGGCGGGCTGTAGTACGGGTAGGTCGCACGCGCTCCTCGCAAAAGTTCACTCGCGAACCGTCGACGCGCTGATGGCCTGCAGGATGCTAGCCCGTAGTTGAGTCCGCCGAGAAATGTCGCCCTGCGGCCGAAGCTGTAGATGTGCGGGGTCGGAAGATGGAATCATTGCGCACAAATGGTAAGAGCTCAGGTAGACGAGGCCATCCGCCTGGTAGCCAAAAAAGGAATGTGATGACGAGGGTGCCAATCGATTGTGGGAAAATGTACAGCAGATGTACAGCACAGATCAAACGCACGTTACTGTGAGCCACTGCCACCATTCGGGAGCACATTCGTCCTCCATACTACAGAAGTCAAATACCCGTAAAAGGACATCGTCTGGGAGCATTTCGATTTTTATGACATTCCTAAGTCTGCGAATCTTGCCTACAGCCAGTGCCAAATTAGTCGTTACAGACACCACATAGTACTCGGAGCTTGGACCCGTACCTCTGCCCCGTGGATCCCCTAATTGTTTCCAGCCACGTCGAGCAATCCATCCAGACCTCAATACCTTGTAAGTTACATCATCCGTCTGGATTGACGCAACACCAGATGGCGAAATAGTATCACTCGGCTGGGAGTGGACGCCGACGGAGGGTCGTCTTTTGTATGACCAATCAGATATGAGTGGCAAGTACTCAATCGATCAGTGCTCAGCCCGATAACGACCACCCTGGACGCACCTGTGAGAGCTCATTAGCGCTCATTGGTGGTGGAGGTAATTTACTGTAAGATAGGAGGTGTTTGTGACCTCTTGTGACCTCAAACACTGTCTTGGCCGGCGGCCCGTTGCAATCGCATGGGAATCACGTGTTTGAATACTTCCAAGCTCCTGGACGGGATTAATTCGCGCGCGTGGACATCCAAGTTAACTTACTTGCTTACTTGTACTTGTACGGTAAGGTGCCAAACAAATGTTCCCTCTTCCCATATTGAGGCGCTCCCGCGGCACTCACGTAAACTACGAGACAAGCGCCCATTCTACTCTTTGTCCAGGTTCAGTACGTAGGGCGGTGTGCATGTGCCTGTGCGGATACTGAGAGGCCTCAGCGTTACGGTGGAACGTATTGCCAGCGCAGAATTGATCTTGGAATTGATGGGATTGTACAAGGATTGTATTCCCTCGGACTCGGGGCTAGGGAAAATTGACGTGGCTTTTTGTTTTGCTTGGCACTAGATGATCTAGATCAGGCTGGCACACAGCACAGGCTGGCGCTTAGGTCCCGTTTTTCAACTAATTACTTTTGATTTCTCCAAAGGTGACAGTTCATGACAGTTCATGATAAATACGTGAGCTACCGTCCCACATCCCTCCGGACTATCCGCGGCTATAAGAAGCCGTGAGCTCCAGTCTCCAGCCATTTTTTTAGAGACGTTGATCGATGGCCGCAAAAAAATGCGTACCTAGTCCATTCATGTGGTGAAAGAACAGGCTCAGACCCCGGGTATATTATACAGTACATATGAAGTCGCATATGACTCTGGCAACTCGGAGTGGTGAGAACCTGCCAGTGGGGGTAGTTAGTAGGTTGACACAAGGCACCGACTCGAGGCGGCTCAATGCGTGCAACTCAGACTTCATAGACGAAATGGTGAGAGTAGTCCACCACTATTACCGAAACTGACTAGTCCGATGGACGAAGTCGTCTGAGACTGTCATCGGAGAGTGCCGTACGGGTTACTATCTGGGATAAATCCAGACTCTGTGGAGAAGAACCGGAAGACTCATCAATGATCGAACCTTTTTTCTATCTAGCCAGGACATACATGAACCGCAAAAACCGCAAACACTCCCCTGGAACGCTTGGGTATCTCTAAGCACAATTCTGTCAGATAAGTCAGGTCATATCGATGCAGTGCAGCATCACCACTCGTAGCTTCCTCGTTTCTCGTGTCTCGTCACTTAGCTCAGTCATCAACTGATCGACCGGTACACCCTTTACGCTAGAGTAGGCCGTGCCCCGGGCACTGACTGCTTCGAACCGCGCTGGAGTTATACCCCTAAATCTGATTGAATGATTCTCGAGTTTCAAAATCGGCGTGCCAGTGAGTCAATAGTAGATGGGATCTAGGTGAGATTCTTGAGATCCAACGCGCAAAACCAAGACTTGCATGACTGACAACTCAAGCTCAAGCCGCCTCGGTCACTGGCACTCAGCGGTGACGCACGTAGGAAATGGAGATTTTATAATGGAGATCTCAGTAATGACAACTCATTGATAATCCGATCACCATGCGAGAGCAGTCGTCACAAGTGGATCAGCTCAGGGGTGGTGGCGAAGGTCTGGACGCGTACCGACCCCACGGCCCGCAGCGGCCCTGTATTTGCACTCCTTCGAGTTGCTTGGCATAAAGGATTAGAAACGTAGCGCAGCGAGATCAGTCAGGGGATAGGTGAGTTTTGTGCACATCCCACTAGGAGGGACAGGGATGAACCAGGCGAATGCTGGCTGTGCCAGTGTCAACACCACAATTGGTCATTGGCAGCGTCTCAGTCTCTCATGATCAGTTAGTCCTATAGTTACTCATCAATTCACGAGGCATCAAGATCGAGCGAGCGTGGACATGCTTGGTTAAGTCGAGTCGAGGTCTACAATTCCATTTCCGCATTTTATTTTTCCTTTCTCCTCGGAAAGTTTCGGATTCCTTTTTCGTTTCAAGTGCTGTATTATTTAAATCAATAAGCCACGGAACATGCTCATACTTTGGAGTTTCCCATCGTGCCCTTCCCATTGCGTTTACTTCTACTTTCATCCTGTCGCATGGAACAGCGCGGCATGCAACAACAAATCACTCACCAAACGGTTCACGCCTATGGTTCTCCATCCTTCGACAATTTACAGTCCTCACTCTATTCAGGTTTTCCAGAGCTTCTAGGGGGAGGCCTCAAGGCAACGCAGCTTCCGCGCCCCTTGCCACAATATGTACAACAACACTACATCCCTGATAGAGACCCTCCCATGGCGGCGCAGAGGTCCCCTCCACCGTCCCACCGCTCATCTGACAGGCCTGCATGGACACCCTTCCCTTCGTTATCCCGCCTCTCCCCCACAGTTACGACAGCCTCAGCCCCGCCAAGCCACGGCATATACTTCATTCCCACAGGGACACGAGGCCTACCACTCCACCCACGAATTTCCTACCCAAGTGTCTCGTGCTCCACAGCAGTCTGCCCACATGCCCCTTGACCCATGGGCAGTTGCTACTTTCACAGACAACGGCAACACACACTCCACGGAAATGCAGGGAGCTTCCGCACACATTCGATTCCATGTATCCTTCCCACCCACCACCTTTGTCCCCCCTTGCGACCGCGCAAGCGGTCCTACAGAAGGGGACCCTCAACGACTACGCAAAATACGGATAGTCCAACCTCCTTTCAGGGAAGAAATGAAGGAAATGCGACCACAGAAAACAGCCCGCAGCTGCGCTCTTGGGGGGGCGCCGGGTCTCTGGACCCGGCGACAGGGGTATTTTCCCGGGCGGCTGACCACCCGCGCATTCGCACCGCTCAAGCCTGTGAGAAGTGCCGTGCGCGAAAGGCAAAGGTGTGTCTCCTTTTCACACATCTATACGTGACTCGCGATAGTAACTGGGTCTGCTCGAATAAAGTGCTCTGGTGACCATCCGAGCTGCCAACGTTGCCTCACGCGTGGGCTTGTCTGCGCATATGCGCCTGAACGCCGCATGCGCGGGCCCAATAAGCCAAAGCCTCCACTCACACCCCTGCCGGACGGGTCACAGCCCGCTGCTGCGGCAGGACAAAAAACGCGAAAACGCGCCTCCACTATGCCCTCTGCCCATCATCGGAGCCCACAAATATGGGGGCCCCAGCAGCGTCACAAGCAAGAGCAAGAGCACGGCATTGCCGCTCCCACATCCCCTGCCTCGTCTGTCGGCAGTGGGAGCCTCGGGTACCCTCCGCCCTCTGAGTCCGAAGCATCGCCCATGACTCCGCCGCACACCTCGCTAGACAGTCGTCATCTCTCGGTGCCAGTGGTAGGGTTCTCTGCTCCACAACGCGTTCTCATCCAGGACTTTCCGACGACCGCGCAGCGCAGCGCGCAGGCGCGCGTCAATGAAGGCTCCAGTCATCACGATGCCGACACCGGTGTGGCGGCTACTACAAGGGGCGTACTGGCTGGTGTTTTGGACAGGACGTATTCTTGATGTGAGAATGACGTTTGACAGCACTAAGGACCCCTTCTGAAGGACAACCCTGTTTTTTTGTGTCGTCGTATTTTGCTTCATTTTGCTCATGTCACAGGTGCTATCTCTCGACTCACCTCTTGCTATCAGTACATACGCATTGTATCCCATACGACCCAAGACATGCTTTGCAGCTTGATTATGTATTTTTAGCGGTGAATTAGACACGATACACAGCATTAATGCCAAGTCCCATAACATCGGCTCTTTCTCACTGGGTCGCGACCCCGACCCTCAACTTTACAAGCAGGTAAAATGACTGAAGGTGATTGCACGAGCAAGTCTCACGGAGTTGGGACGTGGGGTTCCGTGTCGGCTCCACCCCTCTGTGGTCGTTCGCCAAGCCAGGTTGCTGTTACAGCTCTCAGCCCCTCAGTAAACTTGGACTGCAACGGTATAAACTGACTCAAAAAAAACAAAACACTCGGACTGCAGCGCTCATAAAAGGGGGCTTATCGGAGGTTGAACGAGCTGGGTGTGGCAAGGGGCGGCGCTGTTGACGAACATGGAGGTCGCTCTTGCGAGCCACCGATGCCTGGCATCGCTAGCCGCGGTCTCCCGATGCCGGATAGATTTCACTTGATTTCTCGGTTCAGGGGATGATGGTGATCGGAATATTTCAAAAACGTGAAAGCAAAGTCCCGAGTCCGGACCCCAGCGTTGTTCTTATGATAGAATGAGACCACTGACAGTCGATTGCCCAAATCGAACGCCTTCCATCTGAGATCGTGGATTGGCCAAAACTGATTGGTTATGCAATATGCAAGCCGTGATTCGATTCGAGCATTCGTTTTTGTGAAACTGCCCACTAAATTACCCGGTCAGCGAAACCCATTGACTTGCATTGAGACGAGATCGCTAACCATTGAAAGGGATAAGTAAGCATCTAGGCGGAAGATAATTTTTCGCATCAGGGTAGTTTTCAGCAATCCAAGCAATCCAGACAGGAGAAGACAGGAGGACGCTGGAATGCAAGCTGGAATGACCACTATCGCCGCAGTCATTGTCCGCTTGCCCAATCAGCAGGAGGTTGTGTGACGAGAAAGTGAGCGTGAAAGTAGAAAGCTTCTCGAAGGATGTGGAAACGCCACATTGCATGCAAATCGACTGATTTTCGCACAGATAAAAAGAGTGTCCGTTCATGAAGTGGGTTGACTAGAACCATGCGTGGGAGGGCACGACGGGGAATGGTTTCGGACGGTAGTGCAATCAACGCAACATGGCTCCGACAATGTGGCGTGGCTTTACAGTGGACACGAGGTTGTTACGTAAATAAAAGGGGCATGCCCCAAAATGATGTCATGTTTATTTACCAACCTTCTGATCAGGATCAGGATATCAATTTTGAGACCAACAATTACATGCGCACACGTTACTTACACCGAAACAATAGGTAAAATATGTACGAAGTCTTGCTATGTCACCGATACGTGGCTGGAAGGACATACGATATAAGTAAACGAGATCTTGTGCGATTTTCTCCATTGTGGCATTAAACTATCTGGGTTTAAAATTTTGGGTGGCGTTGGCCGAGCATCAGCATATCGCTCCGAGAGCCAGGAGCAATCATTGTCAGCAAGATTGTCAGTGTCAGTCAGACTTGGAGGAACTATCGCTTGCGACTGCCGTGCAGAGGGCTAGGTGGTGTTATATTTCTATATGCATGGAACTAGTAAGACTGATGCAAACCAAGTTGCCAGCGTTGGCATCATTTAATTTTTGCGCGAGCCGACCTCGCTGTGATAGATGACTAGGACTATGTCGCGGGTCTGTTACCCAGTATATAGTAAAGTACCGAGTGAAAGCCGCTCGAATCGCTGGTATTTTCCCTCTAATTGCGTTGGCGCTGGTAGCTTGAGTGCCCGCACGTACTGTAGTGCGAGATCAGGCCGGTGAACCGCCGGTCTGCGAGTTGCTCTGCTCTGACCCGGGCGGAGATTACTCAATAGTTATATTCGTGTCGACCACCGCTGATTGGTACCATCAGCCGCAGAGCTTGAATCAGTTCTGGGCAAGATCCGGGGTTGCATGTCAGGCTACGTTGTAAAATCGCCCACTTGATGTTGTCAAAAGACGAGGCAGGAGAGCGCATTGAGGTCTTTGGTGTGTCGTCACCTTTATCGATAACGAATGGTTCTCAGGCTGGCGCTTGCAATACGCTGGACTGATGCGACTTGATTACGCCCTTTCGACTACTCTCCTTCTCGGAGCCTCCTCAGCTTCCATCATGCCCTTACCACAGCCGCACTACAGCGTTTACCGGGAGCAACTCACGTCTCTCTACCACGGCCATGCATTATGGGAGCCAGATCCTGCCAATCTCTACGAGAGGGTCTCAGTTGGTGATGTTGGTTACGTAAGAGAAGGCTACTTTTTCCGCATGTTCAACGTGCGGCTTCCATGGAACCACCCTTCAAATCGCGTACTTGGTGAACCAGATCCTTACGAACCCGTCGATTTGGGTCCCTTTATCAACATTCGCGAATCGAGGTTAAACAGAGGAGACTATCATTCGCGCAATGTATCCACGCAGGATGTTAATGCTGGGGTTCAGGCCCAGGCACCGTGAGTGATTGTACACCCCCAAACACCTACCAGTCCGACCAAGTTTCCCTTCAGTCCCGCGGACGGCAATCCGATCATATCATATAGATGTAGGAAGAGGCTTGGCGCAGTATTGAGTCTTCCCTACGATGGTTACCGCCAAGATGTTATTCGCACGAAAGCGTTTGAAGATTACATCCGAGACCATTGCGAGAACTGGTTTGCCTTTGCACAGAGGAACAGACTGGATGTCCAGCGTATGGAGGACATTATTCTCGTCTCTGGTTGTACTTTAGTCACCGCATGGGCGGCCGCTGCATTCGTCGACAGCAATCTGGATTCGGAAATCTCCCTGGGATGCCAAACGCTTGGTAGTTCGGCCACCTTTCAATGGCACGTCGCGCGCCAAATCAGTCAGAGCGTAGCATATAACAATAGTCAAGAGCGTGTACGTCGTGCAAATTGCATCGACTTGGATGTGACTGATGTTCTTTCAAAGGCCGATCCACCGCAGACCCAATGCGTATTCATCAGGGGCTTCCGAGCAAAGCGCATCCTCCTAGGACTCTACACCGGCCTCCGTGCTGCGGCAGAGCCTCTTCCAGACAATCCTGACAGGCGACGGGACGACGAGATGCAGGTGACGCGAGTTCCGAACGTCCCGAGTGTGGGTAGTAGTCTTCCAAGGTGATTGAACAACAACATGACACTTCACTTCCAGTACCGCGATCCACTCGTTGGAGTCTTGGACTACATTGCGGAGGTTGGTCTTATTTTAATTTTCCTTATGTTTGCTGACAGCGTCCAACAGAAATGTACGGATGACACCATAGCTATCGCCCATGACGATGATCTTCAACTGATTGAGGAGGTTGTACGTGCGAATCTTTTTTTTTTCATACTCTGTGCCAATCGGTGATGTGAACCCTCAGGAAACTCTAACTGCAGACGCAGTTGAGGGTTTTTTGCGTCAAAACGAGATCAACGTGCTCATAGAGAACGGGGGTATGCAATTCCTACATCACCCTATGATCTACTAGGGGTTACTGGGGTTACTGAACCCTGGTCACCAGCTGCAATCTTACACGATGACGAGGATCCCGGGGTTCCTGACGAGGTGAAGGCAATTTTCTATGCTCATGCTGAATTGGAGGTGCGGTACCTCTTTACGGAGCTAAAAACGCTCACCAATTAACGATCTATTTGAACCCAAGGGAGAGCCGATCCCCTTAGTCTTGCACCCCGCGTTGTCAAAGTATTTTATAAAGCTCGACATCAGTAACCAGTCGGTGGGTGCCGACGATGACGTTGATGACTATGGTCTGGCACAGGAAGAAATAACATCTCCTGCCGTGCACCCCCCTGTACTGTCGCTGAAACTAGAGAACCACCAAGGATACCCACAAGATATCCACATCCATGCGTCTGGGGATTCCCAAAGCGTCGGTATCACGGTTAGAGACGTGCTGAGGACGATAAATGAAGATGCGAGGAAGATCTCCCGTAGACGCGAATGGACCAAATTGAACGCAGAGGAACGGATAGCGGTCGACGCCGCGTTCAGAGAGAGATGTACAACAGAAGAAGAGCTGGGCCACGGCCCATGCAGGATTGACTACCTACGCGGCAGAGACAGGCTCCAGGTCTTTCCGAAACTTTCGCCCGACGGCGAGGTGCTTCCGCTTCCTGTGCTCCCTGCTGAACCTTTGTGAGTTCACAGACTTATCGTGGTTCATGGTGGCCTTCCTTTAGTTACTCACTTCTCTATTTCTTCTGAAGGGACCAATCGAACGTAGCAGGCCCGTCAAGGATTCCGATGAGGTAAAAGGAAGGATGCTCAGATGATGGACTCGGATACTACATGGCTGAGAGATATTGGATAAGTAGAAGTAGCACGTTCAACAGATGGCTGACAATATTTCGCCGCGTCGGTTGTTGTAATACACAGTATGTTATGCGCGAACAGCAATCCCTAATACGTCACATGACATCACGTGACCACCAATCTTGGAACCAAAAATAATTTTTGGCTCAAAAATTATGTTAACTTATCCCAAACATAAATATGACATAATTGTGGTCTTTTCCTTTTTTATTTGTGTGGTAAATATAGCAAATTAAACCTTTGTTTTGCTTATTTGTCTTTTTAATTAATTAATTAATATTAATAAATAAATAATGAATAAGTTTTCTTTCATTTACTACTCAAATAACAAATTTATTATTTTCAAATAAAAAAAGATTTATTAACTGATAAAGATCATAAACTATGTACTTTTTGTCTATCCACCCCACCCATTAGAGGCTTTCAAAATTACCCTTATACTGTATGTAACATTTTGCATTGTAGACTCTTACTTACCAGTTGTGACTCAGAGGGTAAGGAGTAATTAGTCATGGACATCATATCAGTCAGCTGTAGTATCACATGCCTGTATGTGTACTATGACTCATTTGTTATGAATCACATTGTGGACACTTACTAGTTGGATATGACCCTGTAGTAAGCAGTAATCAGTCATGGACAGTCAGTGCATCAGGAAAATGTTGATTTTTCTTAATGGTCCTTAACAGTGCTTAATAGGGCTTAACAACAGTTTTAAGCAACATTAAGCCAGATGTTGCTAAGCCTGGCCCTGCTTGGATTAAGTCAAGTCTCGCTCTGAACCTGGCTTAATTGGGGCTTATTGAGAGCTTATTGAGCTTATTGTTTGGCCTATTCTCAACTTGGACTCTTTCTTGGGCAGGCTCAGCACAAATCTAAGCTTTTATATAAGCAATCTTAAGTCAATCTCTAAGCAGTCATTGTCACACAGTTTTCAAAATACAGAAAAAATCCACTTTATTTCAAAGGGTACAATATCTACAGGTAATATACAGGGAAGCTACACCTCTGCTGCTGTCCCTGACTCCCCACTGCTGCCGACATTGCGTCTCTGACTCCGTCATTGTCGTTGCCATTGCCAGCTCTGTCATATTGTCATCTCCGTCTCGGTCGTGTTGTTGTCCCCGTCTTGGTCATGTTGTTGTCCCCATCTCCGTTGTTGTCGTCCGTTGCTGTCACCATCAATGTCGTGGCGGTCACCGATGTCGCCTCGTCGTTGTCGTCCATGGTTATGTCGTCGTTCTGCGCATGGGGCCACACTAGCCCCATGGCAGTGGTGGTGGTGTGATGCATGGGGCAGCCGTGTAGGCCTGCAACAATGTTAGCATATTGTAGGCCCAAATGAATTGATACGTACACTCTCTCAGGGTCCGTGGGGGAAGCACCGTTGGCAGTGTCCTGGATGGGACTGCACGTGGCGGGCTGGCGTTGTGGACCGTGGTGGACCTTGCGTGCCGCCATGATGTTGTAACGAGGCTGGCAGTGGAGGCATGCAGTGTAGGGTGGAGGCAGCAGCCACGGGCTTGCGTGTGGCAGGGCAGAGGTGACTTGCGAGGCCTGAGGAGGTACGGGGTATGCCTCGTAAGGTGGGTAGTCTTTGGAGGAACTAGGTGTGGCGGCGAGTGGGGGGAATCTATAACAATGAGGAATGAAACAAAAGAAAAAAAAGAAAAAACTCATCTCAATAGACTGGGCCAAAGCCCAGCTTGTTGGAGGCTGTGTCTTTGTGACCATGTGGTCGTGGTCATGGTTTGTGCATCCGTGGATGTGTTGCAGAGAATGATGATGGCAGGTGTAGGGGTTAGCCTGAGACAGAGGCGACAGCGTGATGGTGGTTGTGTATATAGTGTTCGGAAGTTCGGTACATAAAACCGAAAAAATACCGGGACTGTATCGGGCAAAACCGACCAAAACCGGAACTGCCGGTTCCGGTTTTGTGAAATTGTCCATGACCCCGGTTCCCGGTTTTGGACATTCTGGGCATCGAACAAAACTGCATAAAACCGGTTCAGACAGGTCTGTACCGGTTTCGCGTCCGAGTCATACCCATTACAGTAAAAGTTTTATACATCTACAGTACATCTACTCGAATACATTGTCCTATCTGTAATCTACAAGCCTGCTCGTCATTGCTCCCCGCCGTCTGTCACGTCGTTACCGTCGTCGTCGTCCCCATCGCCGTCGCCGTCGTCGTCGTCGTCGCCGTCGCCGTCGTCGTCGTCGCCGTCGCCGTCGTCGTCGCCGTAGTCGTCGGTGCCGTCGTCGCCGCTGTTGTTGTCGGTGCCATCGTCTCCGCTGTCGTCGTCGGTGCCGTCATCGCCGCTGTTGTCGTCGGTGCCGTCGTCGTCGCTGTCGTCGCGGCCTGTGGGTGCCGCCGCCGTTGCGTCTGGGACTTGCGTTGCGATGATACTGGTGGTTGGTCGTTCGGTTGGGAAGGGCTGTCGTGTAACGTTCCTTCCTGGACGTTGGACTCGACTTGAGTCACGTGTGCCTGTTTGCTGCGGCAACCATGTTCGTGTGTTGCAAGGGCGTAGGGGCGTTCAGTAGTCGTCGATAATGGCAGATAGAGGGAAGAGAGGACAGTGGCTGGACAGGCTCCGAGGGCGCACTGACAGGGAAGAAGGTGGAGGGATGGGTCTCCGAGGTCACACCAACGAGCGAAGAGGTGATCGATGTGGTTATTCACAGAGTGGATAGCGCAGTACTACTGGCCGCTCCTCATGGTCTCCGCCTCAGAGGGCATCAACATCCTGCGGAACACGCCATCGATCCTGAGCATGCTGCAGCAAGAGAACGTGCGGGCGATCTGGACCGTTCTTGATCGGGTCGAGGCCCGGCTCCAAAGAGGGAAGGTATTCACAAAGATATCAAAGCTACCGCTCTAAGGCGCAAGTAGCTGTCTACTTATACACAGTAGGGGAGCTTTGAAGCTCAGCCCTAACTCCGAAACCCTAATACGAGTGTCCAATAGCATAACGCTCTCGTATGGTATCAGTCAGCAGTCCATACAGTAGTCAGCGGTCATCAGTCATCCGCTATGTATCTCAGTCATCCGAATCTCGATTCGTACCGTATTGCATCAGAGGCTAGACCAGCCCAGGCACAAGCTCATCCGGGCTCTTCTGGTCGAGTCGAGGCAGGTCACATGCCAGGGTCACGTGACAGCCGTACATCAGGACCTATTCCCAAGGCTCCTGGCAGCGGTTCTGAGGTGGGGAGGGAGATTGATCGCTCACCAGTCGTCCCGCCCTCGCGGTATGCTCTAGGGCTTCTATTGCTGCCCATACTCTCTCCTGTATGCGTGGGTCTTCTTCGGCTTGCCAGTCCCACCAGACATCTTCAGGTGTATTGGCGGACTCCACAACGGGGATATCGGCGGTCGGCGTGTAGTCACGTGGCGAATCACATGCCGGTGAGGGTGAAACCGTGACATGTCGTCTGCGTAAGTGGCAGGCGGGGTTTGCCGTACGTTCCCGATTCATTCCCAGGCCGGGTGATGCCGGTTTGTTCTCTTCGCCTCACTCGCCTTGCTTAGTCAGTTTATCTATTGTACTTCAAGTCCCCCGATGCGCAGCCCCGAGCTGCGCTATCAACCCCCACCGCTGCCCTGCCATCGACAACAGCAAGACGGTGTCTAGGGTGTGACAGGGGTAACCCCCGGGTTTTTTTTGCCATACCCATACCCGTACCCGTGAACACCATACCCGTACGGGCAGGGGTATGAAAACATACACGGGTTTCCACGGGTTTCCACGGGTTTTCAGGGGTACCAGGGGTATGGAAAAACCCCTAAGGGTATACGGGTTTTTGTATAAAATCAATATAAAATCAATATATTTGGGTGAAAGTTATTTTGAAAAATGTTAATAATCATTACATTGACTATTTATTCCTTATCTGAAGCCATTATGGCCTTGGATAACATCAAAATCCGAGTATAATTGATAAAAATCATGTAAACATCCAGAAAAATCTGGAAATATACCCAAAAAATACCCAAAATGTTTATGTAATGCTTATGTAAGCATACCCGTAAACCCGTGGCTACGGGTACGGGTTTCCCGCGGGTATAAAAACCCGTACCCGTACCCGTACCCGTACATACCCGTGACCAAAAACCCGCGGTGTTACCCGTACTCGTGTCACACCTTAACGGTGTCAACGACAACCATGAAGACGACAATGATGAAGACGACAACGATAGCGACGACAACGACAACGACAAGGCGACACGACGGATTGGACGGCCACCAACCCCCACCACCGCCGCCACCGCCTTGCCATCGACAATGGCAAGACGATGTCAACAACAGCAACAACCCCGACGACGACGACACCGACGAGACGACGACAACGGGACACGAAAACGACTGGACACGACGACTCGGACGTGACAGCTCGGACGCGACGGCTCGGACGCGATGGTGAGCCCTGTGACGGGCATTCTGACCAGTAGTATTGTAGGAGTAGCTAGTTGTAATACCTCATGTACAGGTGTAGTAGTGTATAAGGTCAAATAAAAGTTGTGGTGTACCTTGGGAAGTACCGGTATAGTACCGGTTTCTACTGGTTGAGATCAGTCCTGATTGCAACCAGTACTGACTGGTTTCAGACTGACCCAGTACCACATAAAACTGGTACAATGCAGTTCCAGTTCCAGTTCTGAGATACTTCAGTGAAAATGGAACCAGTTCCAGTTCCAGTTTTCCTCATTTAAGGAGGAAAACTGGGACTGTACTGAACTTTAAAACACTAATGTTTGCGACAGACTCAGTAGAACCCATGCACGAAATGCATGCGTGAATCGGGAAAACCCATGGGCCCATCAGGGCCATCACAGGTATATAGTCTATATATATGCATGGGCCCACAGTTAGCTGCCTAGACAAGTTGCCTATCACATTGAATTAGTGTTCGAAAGTCCAGTCCCATGAACCGGAAAAAAACCGGGACCGGACCGGACTGCAACCGGTTGCAACCGGACCGTCGGTTGCGGTTCATCCGGCTTGAGAATCTTACCGGTTGCGGTTCATCCAAATCTGGAATTTGGGTGAACCGCCACAGGGCCGGTTGGGACCGGTCCCAACCGGTCTTTACAACCACGACCACGCCAGTATCGACTACGACACCGACGAGTCTACGACCACGAATTCGACACCGGGCCGACTGCAGCGCCGACACCGACACCAACGACTTGCAGCCTCAACAACAACATCCGCGCCAACACCGACTCGGACGACCACGACTACGACTACGGCCACTCTGACATCAACAACGACTCATCGACAACCACGACAACCCGCAACAGTCGACAACCACAACCACAAGCAAGACGACGACCCCTACAGCCGCAACGACGACATGTCCACAACGGCGGCACATCGACAGCCGCACCATCGACAACCACCCAAGCACCACCGCGACGGCCGCAACAGCAATACATCAACAACCACCACGACGACCAAGACGACCAAGACGACGACACATCGACGGCCGCAAGAACGACACATCGACAGCCGCAAGACACCGACAGCCGCAAGAACGACAAACCGACATTATCAACACATCAAACCACGGCGACGGCCTCAAGAACAACATATCGACAACCACGACGATAACGCATCAAAAACATCGACACCTCGACAACCACGACGACGACGACGACGACTCGAGTCGATGACGGACGACAACTCGAGTCGACGATCGGGCGATTAGCGTTCACAACGTTCTCTTCGTCGCGAAGAGGACCATAGTATATTCCATAGAGTAGTAGTAGACTAGGTACAACTTGAAGGCTTCATGTAACTACCAGTAGTGTAGTTGAATACATATATTTACCGGTTGCAGTCGGTCTTGGGCCGGTTGCAACCGACCCTGTATGAGCCGGTTTAGACCGCGAAGACCGGTCTTTCGAGAATCCGGCAACCGGGTGGGACCGACTCCTGTCGGCTCGGTCCGGTTTTGGGGCTCGGGGATGAACCGATGGATCGGTCCCGGTCCCGGTCTTTCCAAATTAGGCCAAAAAACTGGACCGGACCGGACTTTCAATCACTACATTGAATGGGCCCACCATTGGCTGCTGAGACAAGCTGCCATTGGCCATGGATGGGCCCACAGTTAGCTGCCTACAAAAGTTACCTATGGCCTTGAATAGGCCCACAGTTAGCTGCCTACAGAAGCTGCCTATGGCCTTGAATGGGCCCACTGTTGACTGCCGAGACAAGCTGCCGTGAGCCATGGATGGGCCCACAGTTAGCTGCCTACGGCCTCAAATGGGCCCACAGTTAGCTGCCTACACACGCTGCCTATGGCCTCAAATGGGCCCACAGTTAGCTGCCTATAGAAGCTGCCTATGGCCTCGAATGGGCCCACCATTGGCTGCTGAGAAAAGCTGCCGTCAGCCATCGATGGGCCCACAGTTAACTGCCAACACATGCTGCCTATGGCCTTGAATGGGCCCACAGTTAGCTGCCTACAGAAACTGCCAATGGCCTCAAATGGGCACACAGTTAGCTGCCTACACATGCTGCCTATGGCCTTGAATGAGCCCACAGTTAGCTGCCTACACATGCTGCCTATGGCCTGGAATGGGCCCACAGTTAGCTGCCTACACATGCTGCCTATGGCCTCAAATGAGCCCACAGTGAGCTGCCTACAGAAGCTGCCTACGGCCTTGAATGGGCCCACAGTTAGCTGCCTACACAAGCTGCCTATGGCCTCGAATAGGCCCACAATGGGCTGCCAAGACAAGCTGCCGTTAGCCATGGATGGGCCCACAGTTAGCTGCCTACACAAGCTGCCTATGGCCTTGAATGGGCCCACAGTTAGCTGCCTACACAGGCTGCCTATGGCCTCGAATGGGCCCATGGTTAGCTGCCTATAGAAGCTGCCTATGGCCTCGAATGGGCCAACATTTAGCTGCCGACACATGCTGCCTATGGCCTTGAATGGGCCCACAGTTAGCTGCCTACAGAAGCTGCCTATGGCCTCAAATGAGCCCACAGTTAGCTGCCTACACATGCTGCCTATGGCCTCAAATGGGCCCACAGTTAGCTGCCTACACAAGCTGCCTATGGCCTCGAATAGGCCCACAATGGGCTGCCAAGACAAGCTGCCTATGTGTTACGCTCCACCGGGCGCACTTCCTATATTCGGCGATAGGGCTACACGTAGACCAAACGATCACAGCGGATGTCGAACTCGGATACTCGGCGTTGCACGACTCGGGTTGAAAGTCGTATAAGGGCGGCCCACAAGGTAAGAGAGGCAGCGAATGCAATAAAGCGGAGTATGGACAGCGCGTCGGTATAAGACGGCAGTGAGAGGAAAGGAAAGGAAAGAAGGGATATGGCGCTTTACAGACAGCCAACAGCTAAGAACAGGATGGGTAGAACAACCAAAGTCTATTCAGCGTACAACCAGCAGACAGCTAGAGTAGCAAGGCGTTTGGGTGGTATAGTCCAAGAAGTTAAGCTTAGGTCTTCAGCGACCATAAGCCCAGCACTATATACTACAGCAAGGAGGTTTGAACCCCAGCTTGCAACTCCGAAACCCTAATACACGGGTCCTAGGAATGAGTCACTACGAGTCAGAGATAAGAGTCAGCCAATGGCATAAGGCACTCATGGCACGAGTCAGAGATAAGGGAACACGAGGCATACAGCCATCAGAATCAAGGCACAATCGATCAGGCACGTACGAGTCATCAAACACGAGGCGGTCTAGGTCGGTCCAGGCACAAGCTCATCTGGAACCATCTGGTGCGGGTCTAGCCAGGTCACGTGCCAGGGTCACATGACGGGCGTTTATGAGAGATCACGTGATCTACTCCCAAGGCTTCTGAGCGCTTCCAGGGTGGTAGTGATAGTCACGTGACTCAGCTTTGGTTAGGTCGGGCACTCTCAGCCACGAGCCTCATAACTTGGGTTTCCTCCTCGGCAATATCCGAGGGACTTCTTCGTATTGCGGTATTCTTCAGGGGTCTTGGCAGGGTGATCGGGGGACGGTCGAGGGCGAAACCGTAACATTACCCTCTTTTCTGGAACAGCGCCCACGCTGTAAGAGGACGTTGGCGGTGGTGAGCATGCGTGGGTGAGTAGTCGATATCGCGCTTCATGACTTCTTCAGCCATCCTATTGGCGGCACAGTCGAGTCGTCGTATGTCGGTAGCGGTCCCGTTGATAAGTGCACGCGCAAGGCGCGTCTCGGTCTTCTGCAGCTCCTCCTCGATTTCTTCCAGTGTCGGGGGCTTCTTCTTCATCGGTGGCACGTACAGCCATCGCGAGGTTTGCCTTGAAGTCCAGGTCTTGGACAGCCTTCCAGTCTTGAGTTTTGACAGCACGAGCGCGGCGGATCTCCATTTCAGCCAGTCGGTCGGCGAACTCTTCGTCAGTCATAGGCGATGTAGGTGAGGGGTGCTGAATGGCGGTGAATGGCGTATTGCTCCTAAAGCCAGTAATTGGTAGGGGAGACGGCAAGGGTGTTGCAGCACGTCTCGGCGGTGTTGGTAACTCGAGCCTGCTTGGCGAATAGCGAGTAGTGGGTGCGTAAGTGGCCACGTTGCTTCCGTGAACGGGCTTGACTGTAGGGGATCTTCCACGTGTTGCAGCCTGCGGTATTCTTCCTCGCGGCTCAGCCTGCGGCAGTCGTACAGCGCGCGGCTCGTCGTCGTCGTTACTTTCTTCGATCCAGGATCGCTCGCGGTTACGCGGCTGGTCTCTGTTCGGGCAATTCCTGCGAGTGTGTCCGGTCTGCCAACAATGGTGGCACTTAGCTTCAGCTCGGGCTCGTCCTCTCCCGGCAGTAGTGTCCATAGCGTCGGGGTTGCTTGTATAAGCGAACCATCCGGTGTTCTCTGCAGCCTGCGCCTCTTGCGCGGCGTTCGCTTCTTGACTTCCCCAAGAGGAGGGTGTGGGGTCAGCGGGTGCAGCCTCCTGAACTTGAACAGGGGCGGTGTCGAAGGTGTTCGGACCATTCCAGCTCGCGGTCGTCGCGGCAGGTCGTTGCATTTCGTCCATAATGTCTCCACGTAGGTCAGGGCGACTCACGAATAAGTCTTGCAGCTCCTTGACCGTGTCTTGCGTAGTGAGAGGCGCATCTTCATGCAGGTCAGCCTCAATCATGTAGTCCGGTACTCCAGCGTTGCGTAGGTCTTCCAGCCGGCCCTTTCCAAACTTGGCGGTGAACTTCTTTTCCCAAGAGGTAGTAGGCGGCGACTTAGCTGGCAGCGCGCTATCCTTAGCGGCAATCTTGACTTTTTTGACGGGTTTCTTCTGTTTGACAGCACGCGTCTTCTTCTTGCGCGGCACAGGGGGTACCCTCTTTTCTGCGTCAGTGTCCGGTGAGTATTCGTCAACCAGATCGTCTTCGACGTATTCTTCATCTCGCGTCGTCACGCGGTCCTGGCAGCCGTATTGTTCTCTCGCGTTGCCACGCGGTTCCTCAACGTATTCTTCAGCCTCGTCAGGCTCGTCCTCAGAAGCCCGGTTATCTGGGTAACACAGGGAGGGTGATGGAGAGACTTCCCAGGATGAGTCCTCCTCATGATCAACGGAACTTGCATCGTCCGGATCCTCTTCCGAGCCATTAGCATCGGCGTACTCTGCGGCGCTCTCTTTTCGCGGCATAAATTCTTGCAGGAACCGGCCAATCGTATCTTCGACGAGGGCCTCGTCCATATCATCCATGTTTTCAACGGCGCGCCATTCTTCGATATTCTCGAGGCGTTCTTCAGCCCACTGATCAACAGGATCCTGAAACAATGAAAGGAACAGGGTGGTGCGTTGGTATTGCGTGAAGCAGGGACTCAACTGCGCGGACCAACGGTCCCATGAATCTAAGAAGGAGGATGCGTGTTCGCAATCCCCATCAAACATCTGCGGCGTACCAGCCTGCACATCGAGGGAGCTACACTCCGACCTCGGATCGTCTTCATCATCAGCCTGGCTTGCGGGTTCGGCGTCCCCTTCGGCGGATTGCCGGTCTTCGTATTGCTCGGGATCGTCTTCAGCCAGTACTTCTTCGGCACGATCTTCGGCTCCTTGTCGCAGCTGGGACTCCACCTCAGCTTCTTCGGCAGACAAGTCTTCGTAATGGTAATCCTCAGGGTGTTGCTCCTGGTCACGGGCACGGATAGCCCATATAGGGTCTACGGCCTCTTCGTATTCTTGTTCTTCAGCCTGTTCGAAGGCGGCGATGCTCTCGTCATCCTCGACGTAGTTCTGGAGCACTTGGTAGCGGGACATCTTGTGATGGAAAGGTAGAAGAAGCTTAACTTAATGTTACGCTCCACCGGGCGCACTTCCTATATTCGGCGATAGGGCTACACGTAGACCAAACGATCACAGCGGATGTCGAACTCGGATACTCGGCGTTGCACGACTCGGGTTGAAAGTCGTATAAGGGCGGCCCACAAGGTAAGAGAGGCAGCGAATGCAATAAAGCGGAGTATGGACAGCGCGTCGGTATAAGACGGCAGTAAGAGGGAAGGAAAGGAAAGAAGGGATATGGCGCTTTGCAGACAGCCAACAGCTAAGAACAGGATGGGTAAGACAACCAAAGTCTATTCAGCGTACAACCAGCAGACAGCTAGGAGTAGCAAGGCGTTTGGGTGGTATAGTCCAAGAAGTTAAGCTTAGGTCTTCAGCGACCATAAGCCCAGCACTATATACTACAGCAAGGAGGTTTGAACCCCAGCTTGCAACTCCGAAACCCTAATACACGGGTCCTAGGAATGAGTCACGTCGAGTCAGAGATAAGAGTCAGCCAATGGCATAAGGCACTCATGGCACGAGTCAGAGATAAGGGAACACGAGGCATACAGCCATC
This sequence comes from Lactarius hengduanensis, assembly GCA_021525025.1. Lineage (NCBI taxonomy): Eukaryota > Fungi > Basidiomycota > Agaricomycetes > Russulales > Russulaceae > Lactarius > Lactarius hengduanensis. The sequence continues at coordinate 26,496 of JAKELI010000379.1, forward strand.
AGAATCAAGGCACCATCGATCAGATACGTACGAGTCATCAAACACGAGGCGTTCTAGAGCGGTCCAGGCACAAGCTCATCTGGAACCATCTGGCGCGGGTCTAGCCAGGTCACGTGCCAGGGTCACATGACGGGCGTTTATGAGAGATCACGTGATCTACTCCCAAGGCTTCTGAGCGCTTCCAGGGTGGTAGTAATAGTCACGTGACTCAGCTTTGGTTACTTGGGCACTCTCAGCCACAAGCCTCATAACTTGGATTTTCTCCTCGGCAATATCCGAGGGACTTCTTCGTATTGCGGTATTCTTCAGGGTCTTGGCGGGTGATCGGGGGACGGTCGAAGGCGAAACCGTAACACTATGGCCTCAAATGGGCCCACCATTGGCTGCCAAGACAAGCTGTCGTTAGCCATGGATGGGCCCACAGTTAGCTGCCTACAGAAGCTGCCTATGGCCTCAAATGGGCCCACCATTGGCTGCCAAGACAAGCTGCCGTTAGCCATGGATGGGCCCACAGTTAGCTGCCTACACAAGCTGCCTATGGCCTTGAATGGGCCCACAGTTAGCTGCCTACACAGGCTGCCTATGGTGTCGAATAGACCCACAGTTAGCTACCTACAGAAGCTGCCTATGGCCTTGAATGGGCCCACCATTGGCTGCCGAGACAAGCTGTCGTTAGCCATGGATGGGCCCACAGTTAGCTGCCTACACAAGCTGCCTATGGCCTTGAATGGGCCCACAGTTAGCTGCCTACACAAGCTGCCTATGGCCTCGAATGGGCTGGCTGCCTGGTTGACCATTAGCTGCCTATTGCATTGAATCAGCCCACAGCCACACCATGACCATCTACTTTAGGCAGCCTGGATTGGCTGAAGTAATGGCTGCAGCAGCCTCAGCAGCATCTCGACCATTAGGGAGATGGCCCTTCTCACCATATTCAGAACCTCTAACCATTTTGGCAACTGTGGCAGCTTCAGCAGTTTGGCTGCACTCAATTGTGTGAGCAGCCAACCCTTCCCTTAGGCAGCTCAGATTGGCTGAATTGCTTGCTGCGGCAGCTTTGGCAGCATCTGGACCATTAGGGGGATGGCCATTCTCATCATATCCAGAAGCTCCAACCATTTTGGCAACTGGGGCAGCTCCAGCACTTCAGCCACACCCCTTACCTTGGGCAGCTTGGATTGGATGAATTGCTGGCTTTGGCAGCTTTGGCAGCCTCTGAACCATTAGGGGGATGACCCTTCTCACCACATTGAGAAGCCCCAACCAATTTGGCAACTGTGACAGCTCCAGTGGTTCTGCCACACTCAATAGCATGAGCAGCCACACCGCTTACCTTGGGGAGCTTGTATTGGATGATTGCTGGCTGTGGCAGCTTCAGCAGCCTCTGAACCATTAGGGGGATGACCCTTCTCACCAGATTGATAACCTCCAACCATTTTGGCAACTGTGGCAGCTCCAGCAGTTCTTCCACATTTAATAGCATGAGCAGCGACACCCCTTACCTTGGGCAGCTTGAAGTGGATGAATTGCTGGCTGTGGTGGCTTTGGCAGCCTCTGCACCATTATGGGGATTACCTTTCTCACTAATTCCTGATGCTATAGACATTCTGGACAGTTTGGAACCTCCAGTGGCTCCACCAGCCCCACTGCCTCAATGGCTCCAGTTGCCCCACCCTTTACCTTAGGTAATGTGGACTGGCTGAATTGCTGTCTGTGCCAGTGGCACCTTTTGTTGGAACGTGATAAGTACGTAAGGACCTTATCTATAGCAGTTATGACACTACGTTAGTATGATTTCCTCTTACGGTAGTCAGGATATGTACTATAGCGGGCGCAATACGCCCTCTGAATCAGAGAAGCCCTATGGCTATCTCGAAGTGGTAGTTTACATCAGGCGTGTGTAAAAACGCGATATTGTGGATGCCTGTACTCATCACTTTTATGCAAATGGTCAGGGAAGGACCATAGAGTATAAATATACTCCCATGAGCTCCCATGGGGAGGGAGACGAATAGACATTCACTCTCTTACTCACTTGTGCACCCTCTCCACCACTATTGTTACAACCCTGCCGGGTCGCTCGTTCACGGGCGCGGGAGAACGGCAGTGAAGCCGAACCAAGGGGTCTTGAGTGTCGGGATAGAGGGGCTGGCCTGTCTCGGACGCAAGCAGAAGAGGGCCAAGCACTGCACATATCGCAATACTGCAGGGACCTTACTACAAGCTCCTCAAGGGGTACTCTCAGGGGTGACAAGCAGAGGAGAGGATGGACAGAGGGCAAGCACACAGGCAAGCACTGAGGAGACAAGGAGGGTGGCAGGAAATGGACAATAACTAGAATGGTGACTACAAGCCATTCTACCGAGTCTTATATACACGGAGTCGCGGTTCGCTGGCAGTAGTGCCAGCACCATGGGTACAGGGTCTCTTCGCTGGCAGTAAGGCCAGCGCATCGCGGTACAGGGTCTCCAGCACATCTGGGCAACGGGCATGGGTGGAATGTCCTGGAAGCTTCCTCGAGAAGCGCAGGGCACAGGGCATGATGTCACTGCCAGTGCATAGGGCACTGGGTCAGGGTACGGGGCAGGGATGGAAGGTTCCCGAAGGTTCCATGAGTCACGTGACGTGCCAGCCACAATGCTGGTCACGTGTCAGGGTCTAGGGTTACGCTCAGTAAAAAAGGAAGTCAGCTGAAAGTCAGCTAAAGTCGAAAAAAGCGGTAAATTTGAGTCAATTGAAGTCAATTGAAGTCAATTGAAGTCAAGTAACTTTGATGAAGTCAATGAAAGTCAACTATCAGTCGGTGAAACTTGGGCAAAAAATTCACCATTGACTGGGACATTGTATGAGGACATCACAAAGTCAGACAAAGTCAATTGCTAGTCAGTGGGAGTCAAGAGAACTTAGAGACAAAAAAAAACTTGACCAGGATATTGTCTGACTTTGCATAAATTGAAGGGGGGGGGGCATTGGACATTGGGGTGGGTGTTGGTGCTGTGCATGGGGAGATGGGGAAGGGGAATGTGTGCATGGGTGTGGGTGTGGGGGGGATGGAGAAGGGGAATCTGTGCGTGGGTGTGGGGGAGATGGGGAAGGGGAATCTGTGCATGGGTGTGGGTGTGGGGGGGATGGAGAAGGGGAATCTGTGCGTGGGTGTGGGGGAGATGGGGAAGGGGAATCTGTACATGGGTGTGCATGTGGGGGAGATGGGGAATGGGAATGTGCACATGGGTGTGGGGGAGATGGGGAAGGGGAATCTGTGCATGGGTGTGGGTGTGGGGGGGATGGGGAAGGGGAATCTGTGTGTGGGTGTGGGGGAGATGGGGAAGGGGCATCTGTGCATGGGTGTGCATGTGGGGGAGATGGGGAATGGGAATGTGCACATGGGTGTGGGGGAGATGGGGAAGGGGAATCTGTGCATGGGTGTGGGTGTGGGGGGGATGGGAAATGTGTGCATGGGTGTGAGGGAGATGGGGAAGGGGAATCTGTGCATGGGTGTGGGTGTGGGGGGGAAGGAAAATGTGTGCATGGGTGTGGGGGAGATGGGGAAGGGGAATCTGTGTATGGGTGTGGGTGTGGGGGGGATGGGGAAGGGGAAGGGGAATCTGTGTGTGGGTGTGGGGGGGGAAGGGAAATGTGCACATGGGTGTGGGGGAGAAGGGGAAGGGGAATCTGTGCATGGGTGTGGGGGAGATGGGGAAGGGGAATCTGTGCATGGGTGTGGGTGTGAGGGAGATGGGGAAGGGGAATCTGTGCATGGATATGGGGGAGATGGGGGTTCTGCACCGCACCATGTGCCAGAGAGTCCCCAGCTTTATCTTCCTTCCCTGACCACTTTTCATAACAATACAACCTCATGCTATTGCCCACACAGGAACATGTATGTGGCACAAGCAAGGTGGAGAACATGAGAAGACCTATTTCTCCCTGTCATAACAGAGAAATTAGAAGTAAGAGTGTGCAAGAGTTGGGCCTTGGCCTTGTCACCAACAATGACAATGGGTGAATCATTTCACCCACCATTTTCTCCAGTATTAATGGAGCAATGTGTGGCCTTCAAAACAGAAGAGTGGATGCCACTGCAAAGGCCCTTGTCTGAGGAAATTACAATGAAAAGATTGTCATCCCACCAGACCAGTTAATGTGTTAACATAGTGAGCATCACCTCCACCAGTACTCTGCATTAGTACTCCACATTCATTTGAAGGACCACCATTTGAAGGAGGTTCAAGCACCATGTGCCAGAGAGTCCCCAGCTCTGTCTTCCTTCCCTGACCACTTTTCATAACAATACAACCTCATGCTATTGCCCACACAGGAACATGTATGTGGCACAGCAAGGTGGTGAACATGAGAAGACCTATTTCTCCCTGTCATAACAGAGAAATTAGAAGTAAGAGTGTGCAAGAGTTGGGCCTTGGCCTTGTCACTAACGACAACAATGGGTGAATCATTTCACCCGCCATTTTCTCCAGTATTAATGGAGCAATGTGTGGCCTTCAAAACAGAAGAGTGGATGCCACCACAAAGACCCTTGTCTGAGGAAATTACAATGAAAAGATTGTCATCCCACACATTCATAGCAGAAGCCTGTTGTTGTACACATTTTTCTTTATACATGAATGAAGCACAAGTATAAGACATAAACTACTTTACTCCTCTTCTTGCTCTCCAATATTATGCTCTTCAGAACTAAGCATATCTAATCCTGGATGCTTTCTCAAGATATGAATATTTGCCCCCCATGCCCAAACTCCAACCAGATTAGTAAGACTGGATGTTTCCAACACCATACAGTCACTTGACCACTCTCCAGACCATCTTCCCAATACATCAACTATCTCCACTAGCCAATGACAGACTACTAAACTGCAATCATGGTCTGGCAGAGAGTAAAATACCAATGCCTCTCCAAAGATAGGCCCTTCCTCTCCCTGAGCCTCAAAATATCTAGATGATCTTGAGGCTTGGCCTCCCTCCTCAGAGACTCTGCTTCTCAGAGTGACACCTCCTGGAATATTGCACTTCCCCCATCTTTGCATTGAGAGGTCCATATCCAAATTAACTCCAAGATAATCACAGATTGCAGCAAGGTGATTATAATAGTCTGAGGGACTTTCTAGCTCTGCTTTCTTGATTGGCAGTGACTGAAATAGGTGTTCTGTCTTCCTCTTCTCTTTAGGAGAAATGCTGAGGAATGGGTACTGCAAGGTCAACACCTTGGTGTTTGCCCTTTCATAGAGAAGTGTGGCTATATTGGCAAAGGGATGCCTTCTTGGATCTGACTTTATGACCAATTTCTCCAATGGCCCTCTCCACTGTAGCTTGAGAGCCAAATCTGATTGAACCATTCCAGGAGATATGAAATGGGATATGGATCAATTGCCAGATACAAAGTCTGCATCTTGAAACTTTGACTGGGTCATCTCCAACATAAAGCCTTTCAAATCCTTGGAGGAAGGACTTGATTAGGGTGTGTAAGGATGCCAAGTTCTTATCAGACTTTGATGAGTGAGACATTGCAGTTTCAACAATGTCTGCAAACTGGCTAAAGTTCTTGAGCACATCCATATCAAAGCCTAGTTCCCATGCCATTGGTATAATATACCAATGAAGGAGGGCCATCCATTCATAGACTTTGTACTGGCTATGGCGCTTTTTATATGGGTCTCTAATTGGTCCACAGAAAGATGAAGGAAGGGTCTTCATTGCTCTTTCAATCTCTGCACCAAGTTTTGAAGCCATGTCTTTATCCATATGTATCTTCTCTTCAATGGAACTATGTGTCACCCACAAATCCCAGATATGCACCATGCAGTTTTCATAGAATAAATGGAAAGGGTCCAATGGAAAGAATGATGGGTGAAAAAAATGCAGGGCTGGCTGCACACAGTGTGAGGCGTGAGATTCCTGTCTCTTTCACAATCCTTTGGAGGTCCTTTTTGGTTGTTGCAGCCTCAAGCCTCTCAATAGTCTGCCAATAATGCCTTTGTCCCCTCATTGGCAAGTCATCTAGACTGACAATATGGCGAGCTGGATTATATTTCTCCTTTTGAGGTGGGGAGATTGGATAGTACTGGGCTCTAGCACCCCTTTCCTTGGCTGGGCGAGCACCTTGTACCAAACTAAAGCGATCTCCATAAAGGGCTGAATGTCCTGCCATCCCACTCAACTTGGCAGATCCAAGTATGTCTCCTTTTACACCACAGAGATATGCTCTCAGAACAAAGTAGGATGAGTCAACAGCATCCCATGTCCACATCCCTACACTTGCCATTGCCATCTCTTCAAAGAGGGGATATATGAAGGACTCAATATTCCCAGGTGCTGTTGGGCCTGGGATTGCAAGTGGAATGATGACATTTTTTGCCTTATAGCACATCTCTGGTGGGAGATTGAGCAGCACAACAATTAAGAGCCACATATTGGACTGCTTTTTCATGGTGAGCTGAGCACCATCTGTAGAGATTGATAAGGCAGTATCTCTTTTGTCATCAAATAGCCCCAATTCCTTATAGTGGCGAATATGGTTGTCAGAGTTGGCAAATTCTGATCTCTTCACACCAGCACCCATTGCAAGTGCATCTAGAGTTTGCTTCAAGCATTCATCCCTATGGCGCATCTCATGGGATGTCTCTGCATTGGCATAGTATGCCTGAATAATGGGAGTGATAGGCATGTAGAGCATGGTTGCTCTTGGCTTGGGTTTGGCTCTAGAATTTTGTTGTGGTTTATAGTGTGGTTCATGGCAGTCTTTGTATGAGCAGGTGGACTGGGAATGAGAGTCTCCAGTATATGCCATGCAGCTTTTAGGGCACATATCAATGAAGAATGGGGCCATCCCTGTAAGATCTGAGGCCAGCTTCCTTATTTTATAAAGGCTGAGAATTTCCTCCTTTGTGGCCTCTGAAAGCACACATGCATGGGCATTGTATGCTTTAACAGTTCCATGAGACTCTGACCATGCAAGGTAGTGCTGCAGAGACAATGTCTCTGCCCTAGATAAGATGCGCTGTGATGGTGCTGCAGTGGGGCAAGGAGGGAGTGTGTATCCATTTAACAGCTGGTTTTGGAGCTGAATGACAACACCAGGCAAAGTGTCATTGCCCTCATATAAGGCTGAGTCATTAGGCTCTGAAGAGCCATCATGATCATCACCACCCATTTGGCTAGCACCAGACTCAGAGTCAGAGTCAGGGCCAGAGTCAGGGCCTTCATAGGGCTCCTCTGGGATGCCAAAGATGACTGAGCTGTCATCATCTTCATCAAACATGTAGTTCACGTCATCTTGATCTTCCACATCCATAGGATCTCTCTCCTGCAAGCCTGAGGGGAAAGAGGCATCTAGTGTCAGAATAAATATATAAGTCCCTAATATATAACTTACCATCATCATCCACCATCATAGCATCATTATCTCTTGATCCTCCCTCCAGAAATGAAGGTGGGGCAACAGAGGCATCAGCTAGATCTAGGCAAATCAATAAGTGATTAAAGCATAAAATCTGGGGCACTCACTATCTGGATTAGGATATCCTGACCACCTAGATGATCTAGACCCCTCAGCCAGGCTATTGAGAAATTGGGAGACCTGATTGTAACAGTTTTGCACAAAGTCTACACTGCTTTGATGTGCCCCAGATGCTCTAAGATGGTTGAGATGGGCCAGATTCTCCTTAAGGTGAATCTTGATAGTCCTCTCACTAAGCTCCTTTTTTGAGCTGCACTTGAAGCATGGGCAAAGGTACTTGGTAATTGGGGCCATTGTTATTGAAAGAGGATATGTGGTTTGAGGTTCAGACAGTAGAAAGTGTGCACTGATACTACTAGATAACGCAAAGGATAACGCAAAGAAGATAACGCTGTGGTGGCCCAGGCCTGCCGCCGCGAGTGAATCGGTTTGTCAGCGCAAGTGGCGACAACAGGCGAGTAGACTTAGGTTGAGTTTTTTGTTCGCTCCTTCTTCACACCGTCAACTTCCTTTACCTCTTCGTTCACCTGTTTTTTCGTTCTCTCTCTCTCTCTCTTTCTCACATCTCTTCTTCCCTCTCTATCTCTATCTCTTCCTCTTCCTTTTTTGTCTAGGTACACATGTCGTTGGCATCTACATTCGACGAACCTGTGATTGATTACGATGAACTGGCTGGCTCGGACGACATCGGGACATACCCTATAAACCCCTCCCCCTCCTCCCTTCTGCCTTCGGGCGTCAGCGTTGAGACAGTCGCCAGGCTCACGCATGACGAACTTCTTCACAACGCTGAGTTCGCGAAGCAAGTCCGTTTGGTCGCCGCGCTGCAAGAACTCCTCGAGTTCCGTTCGAAGACCACGCCGAATGGTAAGTCTTCTCATCCTAATTCTAAACCAACTGATAAGCTCATGTGTTTTAGCCTCAGTCGTCGGTCCCCTGCGTCCGGACTGCTCCACTCGACAGGTTAGGGCCAACTCTGGCGACCTCCCCCTCCCACACCCTCGACCAACGATCCGCCCTGCCCATTATCCAGAGAAGGTCCTCTGGACCCTCGCAGATTGCAAGGTCGACGCTGTAGTCAATTCCTCCACCGGCAACAAGTCCCGACCCCCCATGCTTCGCGCAATCCGCCGCGAAGACGGCACCCTTGTCAGCGACGACGACTGGAAGGCCATGCGCCAGTCGGCCGTCCTCATTGTTCGCACCCGTATTCAGCCGCTCGATGTCACACCTTATTACAAGTACTTCACTGAGCAAGTCGAGAAGAGCAACGCCAAGGGCGCCAAGAAGTCTGGGAAGAAGCCCGGGGAGAGTACCACCCAGCAGGCCAAGGTGAAGAAGACGTTCTATAAACATTTTTTCTTCAAGGAATGGTTCGCGGCTCTCCAAGAGCTCGAGTCTGCTGTCCCTCTCATGTCACTTTGCGCCGGGTATTGGAAGGCCGACATGACCCTCGGGTCGGTTTTGCCCGACATTCGCGTCGATCTCCCCACTCCCGCTACTTCCCATGTGGGGACGTCCTCTCGTGCCGCGACTCCTTCCAATGCCTCTCGGGCTCCTCATTCTCAGTCTTCCATCCCCCCCCCTGCTCGTTCTCAGTCCTCCAGGCCACCCCCCCGCTCCTCGTTCCCAGTCGTCTATGCCTCCCCCCTCTCCTCATGTCCGTTCGTCGGTTCCCTCACGTACCACTCGCCCTCACGCTCGGCCCGTTGCTTCTGGACCTGCCACTCCACCCTCTCCCTGTCCCACCCCTTCTGACTCCTCTCGTGCTGCGGCTTCCCGTTCTGAACCCTCCGCCCGTCGCGATTTGTCGAAGGCCCCACAACCATCAGCTTTACGTGCACCACCAGCAAAGAAGGCTGGGACCAAAGGCAAGCGCAAGCGCGACCCAAGCCCACCACCGCAAAGTGAGAAGAGGCGAAAGGATGATGACGACGCGGTCCCGGGTACGTCGTTCATTCTTTCTGATTTGAGCCAACTAAATATGTCGACGTAGACGTTGGACGAAGTCGGCCTGCTTCGCCCCGACCTGCTTTCCTCTCGATTGTCAAGTCCGGCGCCGCGCCTCTCGAGCCGGTGAGATCGAATTTCATTTCTCGCTTCTCGGTGGCTTTCTGACTCCCACTCCCACTGCCCCGCCTCCTATTCAACCATCGCGCTCATCCGTGGCTCCCCTCAACCCAGGATCAGCAAACCTCACGCACCACATGCGCCAAGTCGGCAATGCAGGCTGGCGATCGCGCGACATCCGGGGAAGAGGCCGGCGCCGACGATGTGGCTGCCCGGCAGCGGGAATCCTCGCCTCTGCCCCCATCGCGCCCGACAACACCTAAGCCTATGTGTGTGTCCTTGGCTCCGACAACACCGTACACGCCTGTGTCCTACGAGGAATCACAGGTTGAACCCAACTACAACGTGAGTATATTTAATCACCTAATAACCAACTGAAACAAATACCATTTGTTTAGGATTTAGACCAAGACAACGGCAACGGAGATGACGAAGGCGACAAGCACGGTGATGGTGAGAGTGGCAGCGGCGACGGCAACGATGGCAACGAAGACGATGGCAACAGCGACGGCAATGGCTTACTCGCCACTCTCAAGCGTGACGACCTCATTGCCTGGATCGCTGCCCACGACATCGAGCCGCAGGGCAAGCGGGCGACAAAAAAAGGTATTTATTCTGCTGCGCATTCTCTTCCCTTCAGAGCTAACCACACCTTTCAGAGATTATCAAGGCGATCATGGCAGCCGCGAAGTCGGAACATCCATCAAAGGAGGATGTCAAGGAGATTATCGAGTCGGTAAGTCTTTAATGTATTCCATTAGGTACACTACTGATTCGCTTTGCAGCGCCAAGCCAAACGCAACACGAGGACCGCATAGGTGCAGTCCTCTTATTCATATATCATTCTCCCGCGTCCCGCGCTCGTTGTTTCCAAGGTGTCGTGCCGCCGCGCGCTGTTTTTTGTTTAAAAAAATATATGTTTTTGACTGAAAATAAGTGGTCATGTGATCTGAAGAGGTGAAAGAAAAGTCGCGTTTTAGTCAATGACAAGTCATTGAAAAGTCAATGATAAGTCAATAATAAGTCAATGATAAGTCAATGGAAAGTCAATGACAAGTCATTGAAAAGTCAAGCAAAAGTCAATGGAAAGTCAATGACAAGTCATTGAAAAGTCATTGAAAAGTCAATGGAAAGTCAATGAAAAGTCAATGACAAGTCATTGAAAAGTCATTAAAAAGTCAATGGAAAGTCATTAAAAAGTCAATGACAAGTCAAGCAAAAGTCAATGACAAGTCAAGCAAAAGTCAATGACAAGTCATTGGAAAGTCATTGAAAAGTCAATGATGAGTCAATGACAAGTCAATGGAAAGTCATTGAAAAGTCAATGATGAGTCGGTGAAAAGTCAATAAAAAGTCATTGACTTTTTCCTGACTTTGACTGACTGAAACATGACTTTTATAGTCAAATAAAGTCATGGTTTAGTCAATGACTTTTCACTGACTTTTCCTTGACTAAAGGTTGACTTTTGAAGTCAAAAAAGACGGTTTTTTTAGTCAGTAAAAAGTCAGTGAAAAGTCAATGACTTTTCACTGACTTTTCCTTGACTAAAGGTTGACTTTTGAAGTCAAAAAAAACGGTTTTTTTAGTCAGTACAAGTCAGTGAAAAGTCAATGACTTTTCACTGACTTTTGTCTGACTTCCTTTTTTACTGAGAATAACCCATGGTGTCGATACCATGGTGTTGAGTCACACACCGCGGGTCTAACCCGCACCCACAGGTGGTGTTGCAGCGTTTTACGATCCAGCCGGATCGTTCGTGCCGTAGGGCTAAGGGTCGGGAACGTGAGTGACGACGACGATAGGGCAAAGGGGTACTTTGCCAGAGAATGGACAGAGACGAGAGGGACGCGTCGCTTCACTCGAGCTGAGCAAAGACTAGCTGGGATTTATCAAAGTTTAGACAAGTCAACTACAGACGATACATCCTCGTACTTATAGTTGTTCATACTTGTGGTTTTTCGTGACTATTTTACCATGATATATGAGGCCGCGTAAGCGACGAGACATACACGCGTCAGTCCTTCTCAGGCAGATTCTCGGATGCTCTGCTGGCAAGTCACGTGTCATGTGATCGTGACACAGCCCCCTTACTAGCCGAAGGCGTCTCGACTTCTTTGGTTGAAGTGGGGACGGAGCGGCGGCGCCTGACGTTAGAGCGGTCGTAAGGTATGAAACGATGAGAAACGGTAGAAGGGGAAGATGGACCCGATACACGATGGGTACAGGGGTCTGTGAAACGGGGGTGTCTCGTGGGGACGAGACATTGACTGTGACGCTGACAGAGTTGATGAGGTCGAGGGCAGTTTTTAACTTCATGTCTTCCGTCGCAGTACAGACAACGGGTCTCTCGTGGTTCTTCTCCGCGTAAACTAGGGGATGGTAAAGGTGGGATACGAGGCGGTGGCATGCGATCGTGAGGGGGAGACGGGGGCGCTACCCCTTCGCGGGTGTCGAGATGAGCTCGGAACCGACGGTCGTCCGATCCCGGTTCTGCAAGGTGATAGACGTCGAGCCCTTGGGGTAGTGGTTGTGGTAAGAAAGGGAAGATGCGAGACGTGAGATTGGCCTCGCGGATGCGCCTATCTATGTTTTCCGCTTCGACGATCCAGTCGTTCCAGAGATTGTCTAGCTCCCTCATTCGTGTGAACAAGTCGGCTTTACGGCGTGTCGAGAGTCGGAAGCGATGTATTTCTGCGGCCGCTCTCGGATCTGCGACGAGAGTTAACGCTCGGTCTATCTCGTTCTTCGCTGGAAGTTCATCTGTGAATAGTGCCAATGAATGTCCTTGAACAACATTAGTGCTTTTCTGCTGCGGCTTCGGAATCGGTAGAGCGGTTTGTAACACTGTGGCTTGCCTCGTCCTTCAGTACCGAGAAGCGACGGGCTGATCGCGCTGATTAATCGCAAACCGGATATACGGCGCGGGCCCTCTAGTACCATCCTTGAGAAGGATGTCGAATGCATAGGGTTCCGTGCGCCTTGCTATTTTCCAACCTGCGCCCGGATGTTCTGGTTCCGCAGGTTCCGCTAAGAGGAGAGCCGGGGGGGGTCGGGAAGCGTCGGTGTACTCCCTTCGTACTGCTTCGGCCGAGTCTGGTTCCCCGGTGCGTATCTCTGCGTCGTCGTCGATGACCGAAGTCGTGGCGGTGGGTTCCGCGGCACATCGCGGGTAGCTCTTCGGTGGGTCTGGAGACGTCGTCGGGATAAGGGAGTCGAGGGCGAAGATGAGCGAGAGGGTCCATGATAGCAATGCAGTTGATGGTCTGCCTCTTTGCGCTCCGAGTCTTGCGATCTTTATACTCTTGGAGTAGATCTGGTGCGTGAATATCCGTCTCGTTTTCCCAACTATCATATCCGTCTGCATACCCCTTCCAATGAACGAGGTATTGGAGCGTTCTCTTCCGTCCTGTTCTTCGTTCGCTTCGTATTTCCTCCACTTCCCATTCTTCTTCTCCATCGATAATGTCTGGACTGGGTTCTTCGAAGTTGGGTCCGTGCATCTGTGTTTCGCGATAAGGCGTTAGCAACGAGGCGTGAAAGACATTATGGATCTTCCATTGCCCTGGCAGTACCAATCGGTACGAGGTCTTCGACACGACTTGTGCCACCATAAAGGGTCCGTATCGTCGCGGTGCTATCTTGGCTGTTGGGTGTGTCGTCCGTAAGTTTGTGGCTTCGAGCCAGACTTTCTGTCCGATGGCATATTGCTCGTGTTTCGTTTCTCGTACCCACGATTCTTGCGCCGTCCTCATGGCAGACGCCGCTTGTTCTCTCGCTTCTTTGAGCTTGTCTAGCCTTTTTGTTGCCTCTTGTGAGTTCGTTCGGGAATTAGAAGGTTGATGGACGCGCGGCGTGAACCCGAAAAGGAGCTCGAAAGGTACTTGCTTCGTTGTCTCTGATTTCCAGGCATTGAGCGTGTATTGCGCAATGGGTAACCAAGTAGCCCAGTCGTCTTTATGATTACTGAAGACTCTAAGATACTGTTCGAGTCGTTGATTTGTTCGTTCCGACTGGCCATCGGTCTGCGGGTGATACGCGGTACTGATGTTCTGCTCAATTTGCAGTTTCTTCATCAATTCTCGGAAGATTCTGGCCGTGAATCTTGGGTCTCTGTCAGATATCACCTTTTGTGGGAGTCCGTAGTGTGGCAATACATGTTTGAGGTATAACGCGGCCGTTCCAACGGCATCCATGGCTTCATTACAGGGCAGGAAAAGACTGGCCTTTGTGCACCCTTGATCCGTTATTGTTAGGATTGTATCGTATCCGTTGGACATGGGGAGTTTCGTAATGAAATCTAGCGCAATCGTTTGGAACGGTAATTGTCGTTCGTCGTGTGTGATTGGGTAGATCGGTATTTTGGGCCTTCCTGGGAGGTTTTTATTGGCCTGACAAGTCGCGCAGCCGTTTACGAACTCTGTGATATCTCGCTTCATGCGTGGCCACCAATAGTGTTCTTGGATAGCCGTTAGCGTTTTCGTTATGCCTGGGTGTCCGGCCGTTGGGACGTCATGGAACAGCGAGATCACCCCCCGTTTAAGGCCAGCATCGTCCACGATGACGAGACGATCGCCGCGAAAAAAAAGAGCATTAGAGTGGCGGAGAATACCGCGAGAAACCAGACCGAGAAGAGCGGGACGATGGGCAGACTGCGCAGCGCGGAGGCGGTCGTCGAGAGAGGAAACGGCGAGAGCACAGATAAACATAGACGGAGGGAGGACAAGGACGTCGTCGTTGTCCTGGAGATCGGGCAGAGGCGTCGAGAGGGGATGTCGAGAGAGGGCGTCCGCCTGAAGCAAGGGCCCCGGTCGGTGAACGAGGCGGAGGTCGTAGTCGGCGAGAATGTTGACAAGGCGGGCCACGCGGCGGCTGATACGTTGCGGGTGGCGATAGTGTAAAAGATTTGCATGATCAGTGAAGACCGTAACCGGATGTGCGCACCCAACGAGCAGGTGTCGCCAGTGTTCGAGTCCGCGGACGAGTCCCAAAAATTCGCGATCGTAGACAATCATAATTTCGTTCAGCGTCGTTGAAGGATTGAGAGAAGTATCCGACAACTTGCGCCTTTCCACGCGAATCGCGTTGCGTTAAGATGGCGCCGAGAGCGAAAGCTGAGGCGTCGGTCTGGAGTTCGTACGGCGCCGATGGGTCAGGTTGACGGAGGGCCGGTCTACTCGTGGCGATGTCAAGTAGCGTTGTGAGTGCCAGGGTGCAATCGGGCGTCCAGATAAATGGTACGTCCTTCTTGAGGAGTGCGTTTAGCGGTCTGGCGATGGCAGCGAAGTTCGGGATAAACGGCCGTTGATAGTTAAGGACTCCGAGAGTACTACGAACTTGTCGTACCGTAGACAGTGTACGTGGCAAATCGCGCAGTCCGCTGACTTTATCTGCGCCCATTCGTATAACACCCGCGGTTGATAGTCATGCCGAGGTAGTCGATTTCGTGCACTTCGAATACGCACTTAGCGAGTTTGAGAAAGTAGCTCTCTCGCTTTAGGATGTCGAGTACGGCGCTAACGATTTCGCGGTGTCGCGCGAGATCGTTCGTTGTTGCGATCAAGATATCGTCCATGTAGACGTAGAGTTCCCCCGGGTACTTGTTCAAGAGATGGCGCAACATCCGATTCATGGCTCGCGAGAATGTTGCCGGAGAGTTTGTTAAGCCGAAGTACATCACGAGAGGTTCGAAGAGGCCTAACGGTGTTTTGAACGCTGCCTTCCACTGGTCTCCGTCGTTGATGAGTATATTGTTATATCCCCAACGTATGTCGAACTTAGTAAAGAGACTTTTATTGCCTAGAGACGTGAGGATATCGCTGATCAGCGGCAATGGATACTCGTCTCTAACAGTCCACGCGTTTAACGCTTTGTAATCTTGTACGGGCCGGAGCGTGCCGTCCTTTTTCTTGATGAAGAACAGCGGGGATGCATAAGGTGATTTTGATTCACGGATATATCCCTTAGCGAGTTGTTCGGACAGGAAATCGCGGAGGTTGCTTAATTCAGTTATGTTCATGGGATACACTTTGGTGCCTAAGTGACTAGGAGCCCCTTCCTTCAGTTCTATGGCGTGATCATCTAGACGCGACGGCGGGAATCTCTGAGCGGCCGTTTCCGAGAAGACCACCGAGAAGTCTTCGTACGCATCGGGTAGCTCCGTCGTCTTCTTTACGCCTGCGGCCATGGCCATCTTCTGGGCTATCGTCTCGTTAATCGCTTCTCCTCCTTGGCTAATGGTCATCGGTCCTCCGTTGTACGTTCGAGTTGCCCAGTTTATCGATGGCTCACGAGTTTGGAACCAAGGGATACCGAGGATTGCGCGGCACGAGCCGAGGTCAGTAACGAAGAAATCGAAGATGTGTTTGCTGTTGCCATCGATAAGGGTAAGTCGGCATTTCTGTTCCAATGCTCCTGCTGTATTGACCGTTCCATCTGCATTTCGAATGTCGATTTTCTCGGTAGCTTCCATAGTGAAGCCTAAGAGGCGAGCCGCTCCTCGATCGATGAAATTTCCGCTGGCTCCTGAGTCGAGGAGAAGCAAGAGCTTCTGGTTCGTCCCCCGTACATCGGCCGCTATCGTGACTGATTGTTCTCTTACGCTTTGGATAGCGTTGACCGTGAGGTCTTCCTCGTCCCCTCCTGCTTCGAGTAGGAGTGTCGAGATGAGTTCTTGTCTAGCGGTAGAAGACATGTTCAGGACCGCTGTCCGTACGTTATCGTCGGTGGGTGTTGTCGTTGCTGGTGCCGCTGGTATCACCGTCGAGACTGTTGTCGAGGTATTGACTGTATTGACACGCTGTGCGCTAGGTGGTGAATTCCGTTTCTTCGGGCAGTTCATGGAAAGATGTCCCTGGACCATGCAGCGGAAACACCTTCCTTCTTTCTGGCAGCGCAATTTCTCTTCCTCCGTACGCTTCGTCTGCCACGCCGGTTTCGCGGATCCTGTCTGGATGTTGTCGACGTCCATCGGAACAACTTGATCGTTTCGCGGAGGTCGGGGGATTTTTGTTGGCAAGGTTTGTCCAACTTTCTGTTGCGTCGCCTTCCCGGTACTGATATTTGCTATAGCATTGGCAATGGTGAGGTACCTCTGCGATTCTTCGCGTGCTGCCTCGTGCCATTCGGCCATTGTCTTTGGCATTTTCTGTCGTCTGAGGCAACCTATGAGCAGTCCCTTTTTCAACCCTCTCTGGAAGAACACGAGGGTCCCGTTTGCGTCGGGATCCCATTTGGCTGCTGTTGCGAGTCGATCGAAAGACGCGATGTAGGCGTCGACATCTTCTCCTTGCATGACTAGATTCATGAGTTGCTGATGTGCGTGCTGTTCGCTCAATGTATCGGTCCAGGTATCTTTGAATGCCTTCTCGAACGTTGTCCAGAGATCCTCGTCTGTCTCTGCCTTTTTTGGTACGAGCGTTGTGACGCTTATGTCGAGATCTCTGCTGACTCTGTCGGCCCAATCGTCGACCGCGGGTCCGCGGATATAGGTTAGAGCGAGAGCGACCCGACTGTATGGTGAGATCATCATCTTATGGTCTCTGTTAATTCGTTTGTACTGAAGGAATTCTCGCAGGAACTGAACGCTTTTGGCTCTGTCGCCTGTGAATTCTTTCGGAGCAAGTCCTTTCAATGTTCCGTTATCCGGAGTTGTCGCCATCGTCGTGGTGTGAGCGGGTGTAGCGGGAAGGACTAGATATGGAAGTGGTGCGACGGTCGCCGGGAATGCGGCGATCTTAGTGTGCGTATATGCCTTCTTCTTTCCTTTTGTTGATGTATCTGACGAACTATCGTTGTCCCCAGTGACTGGATTATTGCGCCAAACGTGAATATCTGGCGAGGCGGTGTCTGCGAGTTGTAATCCCCACAAGAGCGGATTATCGATGCGATTTGTGTTATGCGTATACCACGAATCTTCGTGCGGGTAGACTTCGTACCACGCGTTTTCGGATTCAAAATATTCGACGTCGATCGCTTGTTTTTGAGCAGCGATGAGACGATATCCTCTGGATGCTTCCCAGAAAGTTCCTACGCCGGCAAGATTATTGATACTAGGCGTGGTCCTGCGTACTACGACGCGTCGTTCGGCGAGATCAGTTGGATCTTGCGAGGGTTCGATGTGCGCTCGATCGGCGGCTTTCTTAGGTGTAAACAATGTCAACGACGTCGATGCCAGGACGCCTCTTAGTTCTTTGGTCTACGCGACGTGCGTAGGGTCGATAGATGGTCTAAACTTGTTTTACGATCCAGCCGGATCGTTCGTGCCGTAGGGCTAAGGGTCGGGAACGTGAGTGACGACGACGATAGGGCAAAGGGGTACTTTGCCAGAGAATGGACAGAGACGAGAGGGACGCGTCGCTTCACTCGAGCTGAGCAAAGACTAGCTGGGATTTATCAAAGTTTAGACAAGTCAACTACAGACGATACATCCTCGTACTTATAGTTGTTCATACTTGTGGTTTTTCGTGACTATTTTACCATGATATATGAGGCCGCGTAAGCGACGAGACATACAACGCGTCAGTCCTTCTCAGGCAGATTCTCGGATGCTCTGCTGGCAAGTCACGTGTCATGTGATCGTGACACAGCGGGTGTGGTGTTACAGGTGGCAGGTACGGTAACGGAAATAACACCCGCGGTGTGACCCGTGCCCTTCCCTACTGAGGGATGAAGGACAATTCGACAATTCGACAATAAATTCACTGGGTACACCAAACTACAACAAAAAACAAATGTGCTACATGAGCCCCACACCCGAAAAGCCCCAAAAGACAGCCTTATTTCCTGAGCGTCTTTGAGGGAGTGGCCCGAGTGGAAGGGCGAAGCAAGCACCAAGTTGAAGAGCGAAGGCTGAATTACACAACCGTAATTAGTACCGTTTACACATTATTTATAGTGTGAGGTTTACTCACACTCGGTCACTGAAAATGGGTGTATGGTGTACGTCGACACAGGAGCGCGCAGAGGGCAGCGCATTGCTGAACGACACAACTGTAATTAGTACCGTTTACTCGTTATTTATAGCGTGAGGTTTACTCACACTCGGTCACTGGAAACAGGTGTATGGTGTACGTCAAAAGGGGAGCGCACGGAGGGCAGTGCATTGTCGGTTTGGACGGTGTCGGGTTGCGAGCACTGCGAGAGGATGGAATGAAGGTGTTGATAGTCCGGTTTCTCGTTGAAGCCGAGGGAATGGACGTAAGTGACAAATTTGCAGAAGGAAGCCGGCAAGCCTTCGCACAGCTCTTCTGCTGTGGTCAACAATTTCTTCTGAAGGACAGCCTCCTGGTCGCTGCTGGCGGGAACGGTGGTCCAGGGTAAGTTGCCATGTGCTAGACAAATGATGGTATAGGCAAGAGACTCCAGATCGTCGCAACGCAATTGAGCATTTCCAAGCTGGCCATTGATGGACATGAATGGAAGAGTGCCGACGATAGAGTGATCTGTGGAATATGAAATGTGTAAATACATCGCGGGATTGCGGAATAACTGCGCCAAGCCGAAGTCAATGAGGAAGATGGTATTATCAGGTCGAACCATGAAGTTCCCGGGCTTGATGTCGCAATGGATGTAGTGTTGGGTATGTAGCGACTCGACCGCTGAGAGCTGTACACGCGAGAAAAAGTCAGTAGGACCCAATTATGTACATAATGAACGCACCATTTGGGGGGCATACAAGAATGTCTTCCTGAGGTCGAACTGTTGCGCACTGAGTAAATCACCAAGCGAGGGTCCCAACGTGCTCCAGAATGATAACTTCATATGGGCCTTCTTTTCCATACCAACATACTGGAGAGATACCTGTGCAGCCAGCAGTTGCCTTGTACACGTCGTATTCGTATGTGAGCCCTGAGGGCGATCGGTCTACGTGCCCAATCTTCAGAGCAACTTGAGCTGTCATCCTAATATCTTTCCCAAGATATACGCTCCCTAGAGGGCTCAGAAAAATATGTTGAAATAGAGTCAGAGGTACTCACCGGATCCACCAGAGCCAAGGAGCCTCCCTACTCTGTACCGTCCACCAACATGTACGAAATCTAGTTTTCGGGGAACATAGTGTTTCTCAGAGGTTTTTCGTAGCTTTCAATGGCGCGTGATCATCATAGACGTTGAGCACGAGCTGGGAGAAGGAAGAAGGAAGGATACGATGTTGGGTGAGATGTGTGA
>JAKELI010000038.1:0-186701 GCA_021525025.1 Lactarius hengduanensis
CAGGACTCAGGCACTAGCAAAAAAGGGGAGTCCATGAAGGGAAACCCAAGGGAAATCCACCCAAGGGGTCAAAGTAACAATGACTGAACATGTCAAAAGTAACTTTTCCCTGTCATCATTTGCTATGGCTGCCTCTCCCATCCCATTGGCCATAGTAATACTTAAGTGCATGAAAAGTGGTCAGGAAAAGAAGACGGAGTTGGGGACTCTCTGGCACATGGTGCTTGAACCTCCTTCAAATGGTGGTCCTTCAAATGAATGTGGAGTACTAATACAGAGTACTGGTGGAGGTGATGCTGACCATGTTAACACATTAACTGGTCTGGTGGGATGACAATCTTTTCATTGTAATTTCCTCAGACAAGGGCCTTTGCGGTGACATCCATTCTTCTGTTTTGAAGGCCACACGTCACTCCATTAATACTGGAGAAAATGGCAGGTCAACTGGTTCACCCATTGTCATTGTTGGTGACAAGGCCAAGGCCCAACTCTTGCACACTTTTAATTCTGATTTCTCTGTCATGACAGGGAGAAATAGGTCTTCTCATGTTCTCCACTTTGCTTGTGCCATATACATGTTCCTGTGTGGGCAATAGCATGAGGTTGTATTGTTATGAAAAGTGGTCAGGGAAAGAAGATAGAGCTGGGGACTCTCTGGCACATGGTGCTTGAACCTCCTGCAAATGGTGGTCCTTCAAATGAATGTGGAGTACTAATACAGAGTACTGGTGGAGGTGATGCTGACCATGTTAACACATTAACTGGTCTGGTGGGATGACAATCTTTTCATTGTAATTTCCTCAGACAAGAGCCTTTGCAGTGGCATCCACTCTTCTGTTTTGAAGGCCACACATTGCGCTATTAATACTGGAGAAAATGGCAGGTCAACTGATTCACCCATTGTCGTCGTTGGTGACAAGGCCAAGGCCCAACTCTTGCACACTCTTACTTCTAATTTCTCTGTTATGACAGGGAGAAATAGGTCTTCTCATGTTCTCCACCTTGCTTGTGCCACATACATGTTCCTGTGTGGGCAATAGCATGAGGTTGTATTGTTATTAAAAGTGGTCAGGGAAGGAAGATAGAGCTGGGGACTCTCTGGCACATGGTGTGGTGCAGAACTCCCTCCTTCAATGGTAGTCCTCCAAATAAATGTAGAGCACCAGAAGTAGCCAATGCAGAGTATCATTAGTGGAGGTGATGCTGGCCATGTTAACACATTAACAGGTCTGGCAGGACTGACAATTTACAGAGAGAAACAAGTGAAGGTGCTTAGGTCTTCTCATGTTCTCCATGTTGCATCTTCTTATGGTATCTGCTTTGCTTGCACCACATACTATGTGTTCCTGCAGGGGCGATAGCATAAGAAATTTTGTTGTCATGGTTCAATTAGGGATTACCGCGGGTTTACCCGCGGAAATCACGTGGGTTTTTGTATGCGTCTTATAGGGCTTGACAGTGCGGTCCAGGGGCACTTTTTTTTTTGCAATTTGGTGGAGAAATAGCTCAGCTATAGCCTCAACAAGTTTGGAGCCCATAGCACTGAAATTGATGTCTCAGTGTGACAAAAAGCGACCACGGGTAGGCAAAAACCCGTGACATGACGTGGTCATGGGTTTTTTCCGACCCATGGTCATTTGTGACATCACTGCGACATCAGTTTCGGTGCTATGGACTCCAAACTTGTTGAGGCTATAGCTGAGCTATTTCTCCACCAAATTGCACAAAAAAAGTGCCCCTGGACCGCACTGTCAAGCCCTACAAGACGCATACAAAAACCCATGTGATTTCCATGGGTAAACCCGCGGTAATCCCTAGGTTCAATGCTGCATATTGTTAGATACTAGCTTTTCATGTCTTCAGGTTCTGGGCTCACATGCTCTGCTTTGTGTTTTCCCTTTTAGGTGTTCTAGTGTTCACTTCCTGTGCTCTGTAGCCAAATAAGGTCTACATTGGTGGCCTGCCAGAACATACTTGTTGAGAGGACCTCCAAAGATGCTTTAGCAAAATAGGATGAGCAATATCTCATCTTCCCCATCCCCTCCACACCATCCCCCCATATCCATGTACACATTCCCCTTCCTCATCTGCCCTGCACCCACACTCATGCACAGATTCCCCTTCCCCATCTCTCCCACACCCATGCACAGATTTTCCTTCCCCATCTCCTTGACACTCACACTAATGCACAGATGCTCCTTCCCCTTCCCCATCCCCATCCCCTCCCCCATCCCCCCCACACCCACACTCATGCACAGATTCCCCTTCCCCATCTCCTCCACACCCATGCGCACAGTCCCCTTCCATATTCCCCCCACACCCACACCCATGTGCACATTCCCCTTCCCATCTCCATGCACAGCACCAATACCCACTCCAATGTCCAATGCCCCCCCTTCAATTTACACAAGTCAGACAATATCCTGGTAAAGTTTTTTTTTTGTCTCTAAGTCCTCTTGACTCCCACTGACTAGCAATTGACTTTGTCTGACTTTGTACTGTCCTCATACAATGTCCCAGTCAATGCGTGATTTTTTGACCAACTTTCACTGACTGACAGTTGACTTTCATTGACTTCATCAAAGTTACTTGACTTCAATTGACTAAAATACTGTGTTTTTTTGACTTTATGCTGACTTTTGGCCAACTTTCTTTTTTACTGAGTCTGACCCATGTACAGCATCACAGTGTCCAACAATCTTGTAAAATTGGAGGCAAAGTATCACACTTTCTCAAAGAAAAAAATAGCAGCTTTTACCCAAGCCTGGAATGCCAATATGCATGGTTTATCCTACCTGCACTTGCTCATCCAGGAGCACGACCGCTCAACACAAGTATACCTGCAACAGAAGTTGGTTATCAATCCATTGCCTAGCACAGTTCGATGTTGGCTATGAGGATGAGGACAGTAAATGTATTAAATGTGCTATTAGTAAGAAATTAAAAATCCTGGCAGGTGCCTAGCAATCACGATTCTGGCATGGCCAGTTTTGTGTGACACACATTGCACGTCTTGTACATATACATGGTTTTGTATGGCATTTACTTATATATTCTCGCAACTTGGATGACACATGAGAGCGAACAATGAAAGGCAACAACCTGCAAAAGATCAGTTACAAGAAGAAAAAAACTGCAAATTTGACTGTAATACTTCCCTCTTCATCGTCTCCCTGTCTTCCGAGCCCTTCATCCTCCTTCCTATGTTCTTCATTTTATTTTGAGCTGGGTGAGGCAAGACCTTTGTCTTGCCCCCCTCACTGAAACCCCTGAATGTCTTGCCTTGCATGTGCATCATCCTCCCCACAGGGAGCACTCATTATCTGAAAAACTATGGGACAATGCACAGAAAGACATCAACCAGAAGTCCAGAACAAGAAGTGTTCAGGCCAGAGACAGGCCCTATGCCTATGCATATTACCTGTTGTCAATGTCAATGTCAGAAGGTATGTGCCCCTGGTATGGGTCTGAGTCTCTCTCATACCAATTTTGACCTATACACGACTGGATGATGTTTGAGAGGCTCTTGTGGTAGTTGTGGTTTCCTTCCATTTGTGTAGTACACTCAGTAAGCTAGAAACACAGCGAGCCACAACGGCCACCTACGCATGTCATACTAGTACAGGGTACATGGTACGAGAGATATATACTCCTGGAACATCGCGATAACGGATGGGAAAATAATATGTGGTCTTGGCCACCTCACAAAAGAACCCCCTGCCATTTGAGCAAGCCCTCGCTGGTGCATTGGTGTGGTGGCACAGCCAATTCAACTGAACAGTGTATCAAACAATGAGGAAATGGATATGTCCCTGCATGACGGTGTTCCTTTACCAGTGGCAGTCTGGGAGATCAAGGACACACCAGTGGCTCATGGTACCAAAGAATGTTACTCACAGCAATGCAACTGGCACATAAATCTTCTCCATTTTACTGACCAAGATGATTGAGCCTGTCACCTTGTGGTATGATCAGAGAAAAGTGGAGGTCCATCTATTGATGTATGCGGCATACCTCATTACCACAGACAAATCTTAGCAAGCTAGATATCACCTCAACATCACGGTCACGGTCATTTTTGCCTTGCTTCTGCACACTTGCCTGCTGTTGCTATCTCCTGTTTCTCGAGTAGGACACATATGCAAGGGTGAGGAAAGAGAAGGGGGTGGCAAGGTAAGGTGCCGTCAAATGTGAGAACTAGGTGACTGAGGCTGAGAGAGGCAAGAGAAATGGCAATGCTGGCGACGAGAGGGGGCACCTTTCATACATGGGTGGGTAGATGGGAATGATAGCCAGGGGAGAATGAGGACACCAGGAGAGGACTAGTACTGACCCCGGGCCATCAGCGCATCGACTCAATGACAGCATCCAACATGTCAACTGAAAGTACTGAGCCCTCAAGCTAAGTGTCTCTTTTTTTACTATTCTTTCTAGGTTCTCACACTGCCTCGCTGTGTGCAAACTGATAGCTGCTGGCACTTTGGCATGCCATCGCCACCTTGTTACAGCCCACAAGAGTCTTGGCCATGGCACTGACATGGCATGGGAGCCCCACAGTGACACTATGACACCAACATGGCATGGTGACGCTTGACACCAACACAATGTGGCAGCAGTACAACACTGATACAGCATGGCAGTGCTACAACACTGACATGGCATGGCAATGCTATGACACTGACACAGCGTGGCAATGCTACAACACTGACACAGCATGGCAACGCTACAACATCAGCATGATGCGGCAATGCCATGACACCAACACAGCGCCCCCGCTAATGACACTGCTGTGTGATGCTATAACACCAACACAGTGTGGCAACACTTCAACACTGTGTCACAACACCATGACATGGACATGGTGATGCGGGGCCATGACACAGACATGGCACCTCAACGTTATGACCCCACAATATCAACACAGTGCGATGATGGTGGTGGAAGTGGCAGCAGGAGGCCGCCAACAACAACTACAACGGTAGCAGTAATGCTTATGGCAAGGCAAGGTGATTTGGAAGCAAGTGAGGTGGGATGATGATGACAACAAAGACAACAACAACAGGCATGCCGAAGATGCCACTGCCACACAAGGGCCTGGTGGCTAGGTGAGGTCAATGGTGACGACAGTTGTAACGCCACCACAGGGGCGTTAAGTACAATGTGTACTTCGTTAGTCACAACGGGTCACAGAAAAGTGTGGGTCGGTTAGGACTGAAGTCAAGGATGCACAAGTATCACTTGGTCTCCCGGGACACAAGGATAATAGCGGAAGTAAGACTGGCTCAAGTGCAAAGGCGAGTTCACTCAGGGTCGTGAGACAGATGATGTGGTATTACACAAGAAGTCAAGTCTACTGTACAGGCTAGGTATATGAGACCCTATATAGTAGTACAGGGTGTTTGACGAAGACAAGCACAAGGCGCGAGAATGAGGCCTTGGCCTTAAACAGAACAATGGGAAGTCTGAATGTAGCATACAAAGATTGCGCGGAGTCATGCGCTGATGAGATCAACTCGGAAATGTGGAGTGGTTTTAGATGGCGCAAACTACCCCTCGGACTGATTCGTGTGTAAGTGGAATCAGGGAAAACGAAGCGATGCGTGAGAAATAGGAAGCCCACGGAATCCGCATATCGTACATGGAACAGTCAAAGGAATGAAGAGAAGGAGTCAAATCGTAACATTACCCCCTGTCAGACTCGAAGTCGCCACAACTTCGACTAGTCACTGACATAGTAGTAGTCCTCCTTGGGAGGCGCGTTGTCAGGCGCAGGAGAGGGGGAACGGGGGCAGGTGTGTTTGTGTAAAAAGAGAAAGTGTCCGTGTGTACCACAACGCCCACACCTCTCGTACATCAGGCACTTGATCTTGTCGTGCCGTGTGTCGAACCGAAGGCACTTACCGCAGAAGCGAGGATGGTTGGTGGCTTTGTTATACGCGGGTGACATCGGGTTGAGGTGGCGGATGAGGCAAGCGTCCATGTGATGCGACTTACTGCCACACCACTGGCACGGCCCACGCAGAGCTCACCCGAGAGTAGGGCAGTCCGCGATGAGGTGGCCCGGCTCCTTGCACTCGTAACACTTGCGATGCCACTTGTCCTTTTCCCCATGGACACGCGGCATCTCGCAAGGCCCTCCCTCGTGTGGCGTGAAGGGCATCGCATACTTCTTGAAGCGTAGCTTGACAGGCTTGGGCTTAGCCGTCAACTCCACGTACTTCTCCGAGATGAGCAGAATCACACGAGCATACTGGAGGCGCTTCCGCACACCCCCAAGCTTCATGTCAAGGTTGAACCGGTCGTGGATAGCCTCTTGTTCAAGTTGTAGCAGGTCTGTCTGTCACTGCTTCAACTCGTCCTGCTCTATGAGACACTCTTGGAGTTGGGCTACCTCGGCGTAGAGGCGGGGGTTGCGAAGCTCCATAAGAACTTCGTTGATGACTATGTGACGGGGGTCATGAGGGTGAAACATGAGTAGTTGCCCGTCCATGATGGGTTGGGCTTCGTGATTGAAGTTGGGGGAGTGGAGGAAGACGGGGCAGATGTAGCAAGCTTGACCCTTGCCCATGGTGCCTACACACTCAGTGTAGTTTTTGCGGTAGTAGATGTAGGGGGCCAGCTATTTCCCCTGGTCAGTGGTGATCATGAGGGTGAAGTGCATGGGGGAGGAAGGGTCGTTTGGGAAGAAGGGGATGCCAGGGTCCTTCGGGTCAACATCGTCCCTGTCAGTAGGGGCGACGCAATCATAGTCAATAGGTTCCTCGTCATCCAGAAGAGCGAGGCGAGGGTTGGGGGGAGCGGGTTTAGGGGATGAGAGGGGTGTGAGAGTATATCCCTGTGCAGTAGGGAATGGTATGTCGGGCATGGAAGGTAGTCTCAGTTCTGGTACTAGAGTGAGTGGGATAGCGTCCTCAAGTGGGGGAGGAACATCGTTGCTGAAGTGTTTTGTGGCTAGCGCCAGGACAGGCATCAGTGGGAAATCAGAAATGTTCGAATACGGAGTATGTAGAACAAGGCCCTCGGGGATGCCGAGTGCTTGCAAGGGGATAGTCAGGTTTTCGAGGATGATCGAGACGGGAGGGCGGACTGGGACAGTAGAGACGATGGGAGTGGAAGTCATGTTGGGGATGGGAAGTATGTGAGTCGATGGGGTGTACCTTTTATAACTTTCCCCATCGGCGGTAGGATTATGGTGATAGAAGTCGGTGATAAGGTCATGGGCGTGTTCCTCTGCCCAATTGTCCTGTTGTATGTTGCTCCAGTGTCGGAGGTATTGTTCTAACCACTGATTTGTACATTCCGACTGTCCATTGGTCTGGGGGTGGTATGCGGAGGATATGTTCTCTTGAATCCCAAGGACTTGACAGAGTTGTTTCATGAATGCCGATGTAAATCGGGGGTCTCGGTCTGTGATCAATTTTTGAGGTATGCCGTAATGAGGGTAAACATGTTGGAGGTAGAGGTGTGCCACTCCTTCTGCCGTGATAGATTCGTTACAGGGGATGAAGATGGCTGCCTTTGAGCAGTCATGATCCGTAATCGTAAGGATCGAATCGTATCCATCAGATGGTGGGAGTTTTGTGATGAAGTCCATCGCTATGACTTCGAATGGTTCTGCCTCTGGGTCGGTGGATATGGGGAATAGGTGTGGTTTTTGTCGGTGAGGGTTTATTTTGTTGGCTTGGCACATAGCGCAGCCTTTGACGTAGTCTTCCACATCTTTACGCATGTTGGGCCACCAGTAGTCGCATCGCAAGAGTTCGTATGTGTTTGCGATTCCTGGGTGTCCCATGGTAGGAGTGTCATGAAAGAAAGTGATTACCCCCCGTTTAAGGTCGTTGTCGCCCACGACAACTAGTGTTTTAAGGTCCGGTCCATAGGACCGAAAAAAGACCGGGACCGGACCAGTTGCAACCGGACCATCGGTTGCAGTTGCACTCAATTGGCCCAAAAAAGACCGGTTGCAGTTGCATGTCATGGACACAAAAAGACCGCAAAAGACCGGTCTACTACCAGTTGCAACCAGGACCGATCACGTGACCAGGTTAGGTAAGTGTGCCTGTATCTTAGCTTCAAAACCCAAAAATAATCACACAAATTGGTCAAGATTTGACTGAGTTACAGTTAAAACAATCACTTTCTTGAGATTTCGTGGGGATATTGGTGAAACTGGACTCTGGAGCATTTATCAAATGTTCCTGACCACTAAATTTAGTTACTGATGTTTTTTTATCAATGTCACACAATTCCTGGCTCATGATGACAAATTATATCAAATTGCAACAAAAGACCGGTTGCAACTGGTCTTTTACAGCAACCAGACTGATTAGGACCGACTAGGACCGGTCCATAGTGGTCCTGGTCCGGTCTTTTTAAGATTCTGACTAATCAGGACCGGTCCCGGTCCCGGTTGCCTAATTAGGAAGGTAAATACCGGACCGGACCGGACCTTAAATCACTAACGACAACAAGAGCGTCTCCTTTCCACCAGAGCCCGTTCAGCTTTTTCAAGCTGTGCAGCTCGACCCATCGCAGGACATCCTTCTCGTCAAGGTTCTGTGATATCTGGGCCCAAATGTCCATGTCGTGCATTGACATTTCTGTAGCACGGATGAATCGATCTGCAGGAAGAACCACAACGTCGTTGTTGTCTTCCCCATCGATTGCATAGTCTGCCCGTCGTGACAGGGTGTCCGCACGACCATTCTTTACTCCCAATACGTGTTTTAGCAAGAAGTCGTATTCAGATAGTTCTAAGAACTTGCGAGCTATGCGTCAGCTGATCTTCCTTGGTTCTTTCCAATATTGGAGGTTGGCGTGGTTGGTGTGAATAATGATTTTATGAGGGGAGCCAACCAGGTATGTTCACCAGGTGTGCAGGGCCTTTATGACCGCTAGCAGTTCTCAACCGTAGATGTTGTAGTTGCATTCGGCCTGGCTGAGGGATTCGGAATGGAAAGCTATGGGGTGCATCTTTTGGTCAGGGCCAAGTTGATTCAATACTGCCCCTAGCGTGACGTTGGAGGCGTCTACCTCTAGTTCAAAGGGTTTTGCGAGGTCGGGGAATAAGAGTGTGGGTTCCCGACCGATACAACTTTTGATATTATCGAACGCGGTTTGTTCATTGTGTCCCCATTGCCACTGCGTGTCTTTTCGTGTAAGGTTATGAAGTGGGTGGGCCATTGTGGAAAAGCCACAGATGAAGTGTCAGTAAAAGTTGCAGAATCCTAGGAAGGTGTGAACCTCTCAAAGGTTTTTCGGCGCCTGCCATTCCCGGATGCCTCGAACCTTGATGGGGTCCATGCGTATGTTTCCATGTCTGATGATCAACCCGAGGTATTCGATTTCGTATACTTCGAATTCACATTTCTCAGGTTTAACGTATAGGTCGTGTTCCTCACAGAGATGGAGAACTTTGTGGAGGATGGATTGATGATGATGGTGGTCGTTGATGGTGGCAATCAAGATGTCGTCCATATAGACGATCACCTCGTTGGTGAGTATAAGTGGTCGAAAGATCCAGTCCACCATCGCTTGGAATGTGGCGGGAGAATTGGTAAGGCCAAAGTACATCACCAGGGGTTCGAACGACCCTTGGTTCGTTTTGAACGCCGCTTTCCACTTGTCCCCGTCTTTAATTCGGATATTATACCCCCATCGAATATCCAGTTTCGAATACAGCTGTGCAGGTCGTATGCGGTCGATGAGCTCTGGGATGAGGGGTAGTGGGTAGTGGTTTCTGATGGTGACTTCATTCAGTCATCGGTAATCTTGGACGGGTTGTAACTTCCTGTCTTTCTTTTTGATGAAGAAGAAAGGAGAGGTATAGGGGGATTTCAATGGGCGAATATACCCCTTCTCGAGTTGTTCGTTGAGGAAGTTTGTGAGCCCTTCCCCTTCGTTCTGGGCTAGGGGGTAGATTTTACAATCCAACGCCGCAGGGGCATTAGGAAGTAGGTCGATGGTGTGGTCCCAAATTTGCAAAGGTGGGAAGCAATGAGACGCTTCCTCGCTAAACACCTTCCAATGTTCTTGGTATTCTTCAGGAACCATCTCTTCAAAGGTGCGCTCCTTCTTCGTGGCTGCCTCTCTTTGCGCTAACTTGGAAGCAGTCGTGGTTTTTCGTAAGAATGTAATGTGGGGCTCCTGCTCATTGTCCATGAGTTGTTCCCATGCTTCCTCGTCAAGTTGATACGTCTCCAACGCCTGAATGGAGGCTTCCATGGGCGTGGCTTCATCTGACAAGTGAAGGCTCGAGATGACGACTGGCTGACATTCCTCGTTCAGCGTCGCTTCTCCCCATCTTATCACAGGCTCAAAAGCTGTGAACCATGGATATCCAAGGATCACTTCGTCCCTCCCTAGGTTTGTAACCAGGAAGCTAAGTGTTCGGGTTTCTTTTCCCATTCTGACGGTGAGATCGGTGTATTGAGTGATCGCACCGTCTTGGTTATGTGTACCGTCTACATTCCAAATGCGAATGGGCTGGGTGACATCGCATGTGGAAATCTGGAGTTGTTTGAGAAATGTGGAGCAAATGAAATTGTTGGTGGCTCCTGAATCAATGAGAACTTGTCTTTCAGCCGTAGTGTGTGCAGATTTGAACAGGACTGGAATTCGCATAGAACAATATCTGCTATGGTACACGTTTAGGTTTAATGCTCTAGCCCAGGCCGCCGGGTTCAAGCGTCGGGAAAATCCTCCCGGCCGAATAATTTCTCCACCATCAGGTCACGCACTTCTTGGGATTGGGCTTTCATCGCTGCAATCTGAGCCTCAGCTTGCTCTTCATTCATAAGTATGTGGTTAGTGTGAACGGCAATAGTAGTGATGGCGGGAGTTGGTATGTTTGGGGAAGGGGGGAGGGGAGCTGGGTAGGTGCTGGTGCTGGTCGTAGCAACGTGTGTGCCCTTTTGTGGGCAGTTACGTGAGATATGTCCTTGGATGCGGCAACGAAAGCAGTGTCCCTCTTTCTGTAGTTGAAGTTTGTCAGAATAGGTAAGAGCCTGCGTTGGCTCTGGTGCGTCCAACATCCATGGTGTTTGGGTCGCAGGTTTTTGTTAAGGGCCTGGACCCACTGGTCCCGATTGTGTACCCCCTTTTTCTGCCGGGGTATTCTGTTCTTGCCGAGTCAGTCCTTTAAAACCAAGTACTCAGCTTGTTGGAGGTGTGCTGCCCACTTCCAATCGTCCCAGTTGATGGGATGTTGGAAGCGGATGGCATTGATCACTAACTGGTTTGGGAGTCCATCTTGGAACATCTCCAAGGTAGTGGCTTCATCCGGGTTGTAGCCGGCCTTGGTGGTCAAATTCTGGAACTGGGCGATGTAGGAGTCGATATCCTCCCCCTTCATGGTAAGGGTTTGGAGCGTTTTGCAGGCTTTTGTCTGTTCCGCCGCGTCCGTGTACACTTGTAAAAAGCGAGTGTGGACCGTGTCCCACAGGGCTTGTTCATGTCTTCCGACTCCTGCAGCCACCTGGCCATTCAACCAGGTGGTTTGTTCATCTACCCAGTCGTTGACCAACGGTCCACGGATGTAGGAAAGGAGGGTCATGGTTCTTCAGTATGGGACAGTAAGTTGGTCGGCGTCAGGGTTCACACCTAGATAGATGGTGAACGCTTGAAGGAATGAGCGGCTTTGTTCTCGGTTTCCGTTGAAGACTGGGGGTGGATTTCCTCCCATTCGACCATTGCCTCCTGGTGCGGGCGGTACTCCTGCTGCGCCTCCCGCAGGTGGTACTGCTCCACCTCCCGCACCGCTGCCACCACCACCACCACCACCACCACCACTAAAGGGGGCAGCTCCTCCACTTCCACTAGGTGGGATAGGAGCACCTCCTCTGCTTCCTCCTGTGGGAGCAGATGTCCCTCCTGTCGTTCCTCCACTTGTGAGAGTGGTGCTGGCCGATGCTTGTGTTGGTTGGGCCATAGCGTATGAAGGGAATGCTGATACAGGAAGATTGGTCGTGGGAATAGGAACACTTGGTGAGGAATCACTGGGTAGGTCAAGATTGATGCCAGAGGGGTTGGATGATTTGATAGGTCCGACGTTTAATGTGAGGGGTACTGCGCTAATGGTGTACCACTGTCCTTCGGTTGGGGAGTAGTCAATGAATGCCCACAGGCGTCTGTCTTCAAGATAATGGATTTGTCGATATGACTTGGTTGTTTGATCAAAGATAAAATATCCTTCGACACCTTTGTGTTCTCCCCAAACCGCGGCTCCTTTGATTTTGTCTGAGAGTTCATCGGAGCTGAGATGGTGGATATACTCAGGTTTGAACTGCATTTGGCTACAACTGGTAGTCACCACAATGAGAGACTTGACTTAATGTAATGCCACCACAGGGGCGTTAAGTACGATGTGTACTTTGTTAGTCACAACAGGTCACAGAAAGGTGTGGGTCGGTTAGGACTAGGGCATAACATGGGTAACCCATGGGTGACATGACCTCTACCCGCACCCACACCCGCCAGATACCCGTACCCGGGCTCATGGGTATGGGTTCCGGCGGGTCGCGTGGGTACCGGAACCCGCGCGGGTTGGCACTGCGGGTTGGCATGTGACCTGTGCCATTCAAGCGGCTCTCAACATCTTGCGTATAATGGCGAGTGTGGCACTCATTTCTATTACTTAAATACATGATTATACTAGTTACTAGTACTACTATCTAGTAGCTCAGCCCTGGACCCATCAACATCAGGCAGCTTCGCGTGGGGTTTGGAGGGTGTGAAGGTGTCGCAAGGTGTCGCAAGGTGTCTCGCACGCTTCCGCGGGACGCGAGCTGTCGTAGGTGGGTCCGCAGCAATCGTAAATACATTGTAATTGAAGTAATAAAGCTGCGTGCAGGTGCAGCGGAGTCGGGAGCAGAAATGGGGTTGATTGGTCGCAGGTGGTCGGAAACAGTCATGCACGCTTGTGCACAACTTGAAACTTTGCATGTGCGGCCATTTGGGTCGGGAACGCGTTGTATTCGAGTCGTTAAGGCCGCATGCGAATGTGGCATGCTGGGGAATGCAAGGAATAAGCAAGTGAGCTCAAAAGTCCGAAAAATGATGGGAGAAGTCTAACTTGAATGTCTTCGAGGATAGGTCCAGGATGGAGAGAAGAGGGGAGAACTTGAAAGGATGAGGAGATGGGGCAAGATTGGACTTGAATTTGCAGCGGTGTTGATGTTCGAGAGATAGGTGCGATCAAGGGTGCGATGAAGTTGCAGCATGTGTGGCGTTGATGTCCAAGATAGGCAAGAGCGCAGGCACGTGCTCAACTTGTTCTGCGTACTGTCCGCTCATCTAAGTCTTCGTTGCCATTACCCTCTCCAGGTACCGGGGCTGGATCATCATCCAGTGGCTTAAAACTGTCACCCCCACCAGCAGCCTCAAGAAGTGCATTCACATTCAAGTTTTTGGTGAGTTATGGGTCCTCCTCCTCGGATTTCGGACATTTGAGCTCAGTGAAGCTCACCCTTTCCATTCCCCAGTACGCTGCACTCACACGCGGCCTTAACGACTCGGTCCTCACTCATTTCTGAACCCAGTAGCCACCTCTGCGAAGTTTCGCACCGTGCCGAAGCTTGCGCGACCACTTCCGACCACCTGCGACTAACCAGCCCATTTCCGTTCCCGACTGCGCTGCACTCGCGCACGGCCTTAGATATTCGACACCGACACGTTTACGATCGCCACATACCCATGTACGGACGTTCGCACCACGCGGAGGCATGCGCAGTACCTTGCGGCGCTTCACACCCCCCACACCCGGACAGAGTTGGGGCCCAGGCTACTGTAATTGTAATCAAACTATAGACTCCCCATAGCATAGTAGTAAAATGTACAAGTAGTAGTAGCTCTAATTCCAGTAGTTTTTGGACAAAACCCGCCAAACCCGCTGTGTGGGTACGGGTCTGGCACGGGTACCTCAGAGCTGACCCAGACCCGTACCCGGCATACCGGGTACCCGCATACCCGCACGGGTTTACAAACCCATGTTATGCACTAGTTAGGACCGAAGTCGAGGATGCACAAGTATCACTTGGTCTCCCGGGACACAAGGATAATAGCGGAAGTAAGACTGGCTCAAGCGCAAAGGTGAGCAAAAAGGTTAACTCAAGCGCAAAGGCGAGTTCACTCAGGGTCGTGAGACAGATGATGTGGTATTACACAAGAAGTCAAGTCTACTGTACAGGCTAGGTATATGAGACCCTATATAGTAGTACAGGGTGTTTGACGAAGACAAACACAAGGCGCGAGAATGAGGCCTTGGCCCTAAAACAGGAACCCGCACCCCCCTCTACAACTTCTTTCTGCTTTCTCCTCCCTCACTCATCACAAAATTAAAAATGTAGTACATGAGACCTAAAGGAAACAAGGTCATCTTTCTCTTGTATCTTTTATTTTTGAAAAATATTTTTATTTGAAAGAGAAGAAGCAAAAACAAGTCATGGGGGGGGGTGCGGGTTCCTGATGGCCCCTACCTTACACAGTTAGATAATAATATCAGTTGGTTGCTGTAAAGACTGGTCTCAACTGGTCTTTACTCGGTTGCATTAATGCTCACCAAAACATGCAACTGCAACCGGGCTTGGCCCCAAAGTCATGCAACCACAACCGCTGGTCCGGTTGCCCATCGGTCTGGTCTGGTTGGGTTGACAGTCTTTTCAGTCCATAGGACTGGACCTTAAAACACTAACTGTGGGTGGGTCAGACCTGCAGTGTACACCTCAACACCACGGTATAGGGACAACACACTACCGTTGCCCTATACCATGGGTTATTACTATGGTACTACTAGATAGCTACTGAACAATATAGCCTATCTGAGTCATTCGTACAGTACACAAAGCCTGCCACAGTACCACTGCCCCCCACTGTCATTGTGTCCCCAGACTCCCTACATAGTTGTATGTTGCATCGTCTGTGTGACTTGCATTGTTGTTGTTGTTGTTGTTGTTTGAGGTTGCTTGATCTTCACCTCACTGTTGCTGTTGTCAAGTTGGACATGGACTGTCATGGTTGAAACAATGTTGCTGCCTTGTGTTGTCCATCTGTAAAAGTGGAGGCTGTCAAAAGCTGTCAGGACTGGTCCTGACTGGTCCTGACAGCTTTTGACAGCCTCCACTTTCACAGATGCTCATTGCTTGAGGCCTGGGCAACGCAACCGGATTGGGGGCGGTTGGTGGTGCATTGCTGCGTTGTTGGTGCTGTGATTCAGTAAGCAAGGAATTCAGATTCAGACTGTGAACAAAACTGGCAAATTGCAGTGATCACTCAGGCTGGGCACAAGTTGGGAAATGCACACTTTAGGGACCTGTGATGTGCATGACTCAGCCTCATCTCAGCATACACCCAGACGACTATGACAGTACAAACAGCAGCCCCGCCAATGCCACACTAACCACAACAATGTCAAAATGAAGCACAGCCCCAAGTCAACCTACCAACCATAGGCGCCATCCTGCCAATGCAAGTCCAATGTGTCTGCCCCAAATGCAACTCTGACAGCATCCACTATGACACCAGCAGCCAGAAAGACAATGACAGCTCAACTGTAACATCTACCATGGACGTTTGCCTGACTTAGGCTTCGTGGGTAGTGGCGATCCGAAGCGTGTAGTAGTTTCTGTTAGCGGGTGTAGTGTGATGATGAGCAGGATGAGGGAATAGACGTTCCTCTATCCCCGCTTTGTACCTGTGAAGGTCGTCTCCTTGTTGTAACCCGTGAGGGGATGTCAGTGATCTTTAGGTCGTCCCAAGAGTCGTGATCGACCACGTAGAAGGTTCGATAGGGGCGTGCTACTTGTTCGTTGTGATAGAGGAATACTTTGTGATATGTAGCGTCCAAGGGATATTCCACTGCCCGGAGGGACTTGGGATAAGTCACGGGGATCCCTGGTCTAAGGGGATATGCCGGACGACTCACTGAAAGGGGAAGAGTCCCTTTAGTGCTAGTGCGAGTAGAAGACGGTGGTATTTAGAAGAAGACCAAGATACCGTTCTTGGTCTTTACCCGAGACTACTTATACAGGTACGCGCGGGCTTTCAAGTGCCGCTCCAAGTACTACTAGCCTATAGCGTAAGTAGAGCAAACCCTAGTACAGCTATCCTAGTAAGGCAGAAGAAATCAGGAACCCACACCCCTTATGTAAGCCACTCAACCCCCTCCGCTGCAAACCCTACTCCTCCAACACAACACCTATTTTTGGGAAACTGTTTTAATGAGAGTTTAGGGGACCTCCTTAGCTCTCAGTTGGTAAAAGGTTTTTTTAAATTTCTCAAATTTGAGGGTACAGTAGTGTAAAAAAACTTTTATGTTGAAAAAGCATTTTTCCTGCATTTCTGAGTTGAAAGAAACAAAGTTCAAAATTCCGACCGCTGAATTTGTTAAATCACGTGATTGTATATGTAATCAAAACTATGACATAATCCTAGAACTTCACTGCGACCACACATTGAAGCTTGTGTTGGAGGGCTTGTGCAATACATTGCCTACATTCCCATCATCTTGCACAACTTTTATTCCCTCTCTTTCATGTGGATTGTGGTTTTAGTTTGGCCCAAATGTGGGGGTACTTGAAATATTAGGTGTTTTTTTGGCACCCTCCTAAGACCCTCACCCAAGATTTGTTAAACTCTAACCCTATGTCATGCTTACATAAGGGGTGTGGGTTCCTGATTTCTTCTGCCTTAGTGAGTCATGATCCGAGCCGTATCGTACACAATCACATGTGCCGGAGCTTACCCAGCTGACTGATCAACTAAGTCCATGACTATATGCTGCTGACGCGGTGTCATACCCTTGTACGTCAGTGTCCACTTCCGTGCCGAAACGCTCCGTTAGTCCGAACCGTAACATCACCCCCTTCTCAGGGTCGAGCCCCCAGGTCGACCGCCCTGCAAAGCCTCCCATATGAGGGCAACCCGCTGCCCTTCCTCTACTCCCGGGCGGTACGACTCCTGCTCGTCCTGGATGCGCTTGATGGTGTTGGCTCGTTGGAGCCGAATGACGCATTGGCGGCGAGTCAGTCCGATCTGATCCAGCTCGTCGATCTTCTTCCTCAGTTCCTCCTCCTTGGCGGCATACCCAGCTTGGATGCAGCGGTATCGGTGTACCTCCGCTGTGAGGGTCAGGTCTTTCATGCCCAATAGGGCTGTGTCGACCGCTTCCTTGAGCTCCCCCTCCCGATCGAGGTATACTAGGTCATCGTTGTTGTAGGGGTTGGATGGGGTGTTGTCGTAGTCGGGGGCTGCGTGTACCGACTTTCCGTACTGCTGGTCGCTGCCTCGTTGGTAGGCGAGGACGAATGGGTCCGCCGTAAAGACGAGCTGCGTATACCGAGCTGGGTGCAGCCTCCCCTGAGCGTCGCAAATCTGGAAAGGGATGTAGTGGACTCCCCTGTTGTGCTGGTACCCATGGGGTGGCGGTGTCTCCACCCTCTGTCGGGAAATTGGACTGTGGCTCTCCGCATGGTATCTGCGGAGCGTGGGTCGAGTAGTTTGCGGCATAGTGAGAGGTTCCCCGTCCGTGGAGCATAGTGGCGGGGTTTCTTCGCTCGTCGTGGTGAGGTGGTTCCCGTACGTGAGATGCTCGTTGAGGGGGCAGTGCTCTTGGGAAAGATACTGGTCATAGTCCCGGTCTTCTTGAATCGCAGCTTCGTCCGTACGGGAAGGTGGTCGTGTTGGTATGTAGGTCGCAAACGTTGCGCTTTCTGTATGAGACGGCGTAGGCGAAGGACTGCGGGATGATCCCACTGCGGTGGTGGACATCGCAGAAAGGAGGGATGGTACGGGGGAAGTTGGACGAACGACTCCTGGGTGAAGGGGCTGGGGAGTCGACAGGGGTGTCGATGGCGCGTTCTGGATGATGAGGTCGGGTTGGATGGCAACTGGGAGTAGGTCGTCGAGGACATAGTGTACTTCTACAGCGGGCATCGAGGTCTGGGTTGGTATGGGTGATATGAGTGGAAGGAAGTGTAGAAGTGGGAGATGGGGACGTCCTTTCTAAAATCCCTGCGCTTATATGTGTCTCTCGAGCGGGGTTTGAACGTTTGAAGTTCCGAATTGCGTCATCGGTGAAGATGTCATCCTTCGAGACCCACTGATTGTCCGAGTCAGGGTAGCCCTGCCATTTGACCAGGTATTGCAATTTCTTGCTTCTGCCGAATCGCCGAGAGTCTAGAATCTTCTCGACCTCGTATTCTTCTTCTCCGCCTACTAGATCCGGTGGTGGGCGCTGATAGTTTGGGCCGTGTGTGGGAGTTTCACGATAAGGGGTCAGAAGGTCCGTGTGGAATACTGGGTGGATGCTCCACTGCGTGGGAAGTTCTAGGCGATAGTTGACTGCGGACATCACCTGAGTAACCTTAAACGGGCCATGCCTTCTGGGCGCAAGCTTTGTGGTTGGCTGGTTGGTCCGGAGGTGGCGTCCTTCAAGCCACACAAGGTCGCCTATCTGGTACTTGGGTGTATCTTTGTGTTTGATCCACCCCTGCTGCGCTTTGATCATCAGTTCCTGGGTGCGCGTTCTAGCCCTTCTGAATTGTTCAAGGCGCAGCGCCACCTGTGGAATGGGGGAAGGTCTGTCTGTCCAGTCAGCGCGAGGGTTGTACCCCATGAGGACGTTAAAGGGGGAGGATCTTGTTGTCTCGTTGGGCCAATTGTTGTGCGTGAATTCTGCCATTGGTAGATAGTGTGTCCAGTCGTCTTGTCTCTCGTTGACCCAGAAGCGTAGATATTGTTCCAACCATTGGTTGGTGCGTCCCGATTGTCCGTCTGTCCGTGGGTGATAAGCCGTGGAGATGTTTTGTTCTATCCCCAAGATCCGGCACAGCTCGCGGGTGAACTTGGATGCGAAGTGCGGATCTCTGTCGCTAATGATACGCGCTGGTAGTCCGAATCGAGAGAAGACATGGGTCACGTACAGGGCGGCTGTTCCTTCCACGCTTATTTCTTCTTGGCATGGGATGAATATTGCCGCTTTTGAGCAGTCGTGGTCCGTTACTGTCAGTATCGAGTCACAGTTGTCGGAGACGGGAAGTTTGGTGATGAAGTCGAGTGCAATGGTCTCGAATGGGGCGGCTTCCTGTCTCGGATAGATCGGCTGTAGAGGGGCGCGTGTGGGTCGGTTATTGACCTTGATCCGTTGGCAGTTTGCGCAGCCCTTGACGTAGTCCTGTGCTTCTTGTCTTAGTCCGGGCCACCAGTAGTATCTCTCCACCATTTGGATGGTTCGGCTTATTCCAGGGTGTCCGTGTACCGGTGGGTCGTGATGGGCTTGTATGATGTGTCGCCTCTCGTGTTGGTCTCCTGTGACTACCCGGCGTCCTTCCTTGTACCAGGTGCCTTCGATCTTCTTCAGTCGATGTGGGTCCACCCACTTCCGGATTGCTTCTTCATCTTGGGTGTAGACGGGGTTGGTTGTTTGCATTTCAAAGGCGTCGATGATGGCCTGGGTGAAAACAGGGTTATCCGTAGTGTCGATTTCTGCCGCTCTTACAAATACGTGGTCTGGTAGAACCGTGATTTGTTCGTTGTCATGCTCCCCTTGATCATAGTCTGGTCGTCTAGACAAAGCATCTGCTCGTCCATTTGCTGCCCCTTTGATGTGGTGAATCTCTATGTCATACTCGGAAAGTTCGAGTACTTCCCTGGCCACCCGTCTACTGATCTTTTGCGGGGATCTCCAGTACTGCAGGTTCATATGATCAGAG
This sequence comes from Lactarius hengduanensis, assembly GCA_021525025.1. Classification (NCBI taxonomy): domain Eukaryota; kingdom Fungi; phylum Basidiomycota; class Agaricomycetes; order Russulales; family Russulaceae; genus Lactarius; species Lactarius hengduanensis. The sequence goes on from JAKELI010000038.1 coordinate 19,707, forward strand.
AACACTTTGATCTTATGCGGGGATCCTGCTAGGTACTGCCTCCAGTTTCGTAGCGCTTTGACGATGGCTAAGAGTTCTAGGTCGTATATGTCATAGTTTCTCTCCGCCGCGTTGAGGGTACTAGAGTAGTAGGCGATGGGGTGTCGTTTGTTATCTATTGCGCGTTGAAGGAGTACTGCTCCGACCGCGTATCCCGATGCATCTACTTCTAGTTCGAATGGCACATCTAGCTCTGGGTGTTTGAGTACGGGTTCTTCGGTGACTGTAATTCTGAGTTTGTCAAATGCCTGTTGTCGTTCCGTTCCCCATTGCCAATCGGTTTCTTTCCGTGTTAGTTTGTTGAGGGGTCGTGCGTGCGTGGCAAAGTTTCGGATGAAAGCGTGGTAGAAGTTGCAGAAACCTAGGAATGATCGCACCTGTTTTACGGTTTTGGGGACTGGCCAGTCTCGTATTCCCGAAACTTTGACGGGGTCCATGCGAATCACCCCCTTTTCAATGATTACCCCCAGGTAATTGGGGGATGAGGAGTGGAAGGTGCATTTTTCCGGTTTGAGATAGAGGTCATGTTGTTCCAGTAGGTCCAGTATATCGTGTATTGCGTCCGTATGTGCTTGCTCAGTGGTCGAGGTTGCGATGCCAATGTCGTCCATGTAGACTCGTATGATGGTCCCTTTGGTTTCGTGGTATTCGATGAGGGGTTTGCAGATGTGGTTCATCATGGCTTGGAAGGTGGACGGGGAATTTGTCATGCCAAAGTACATTACCAGGGGTTCGAAGAACCCTCGCTTGGTTTTGAAAGCTGCTCTGTGTTTGTGCCCGGGTTTGATCCGGATGTTGTTGTAACCCCATCGGACGTCGAACTTGGAGAATATCCAGCCACCGCTGAGATCTGCGATGAGTTCGGGTATGAGTGGGAGTGGGTATTGGTTGCGTATGGTCCATTTGTTGAGTTCACGGTAGTCCTGTACGGGGCGTAGTTTTCCGTCCTTCTTTTTGACAAAAAAGAATGGGGATGCGTACGGCGATTTGGAGGGTCGTATGTACCCTTTAGCGAGTTGTTCATCGAGGAATGCGTCCAGTGCTTTGTCCTCCGTTTGGTTGAGAGGGTAGATCTTGCAGTTGATAGAGTCGGGTGCGTCCGGTTTGAGTTCTATTTCGTGGTCCCAGGGTCTAGAGGGAGGGAAGCGTTGTGATTCCTCTTCACTGAATACCTTGGCGTGACGTTTGTACTCTTGTGGGATTTCCTTTTTCTCCGTATATTGATGCGCCGATATTGCTAATTCCGTTGCCGTGGTGCGTATATACGCTGATTCTTCCTCTAGCTCTTGTACGATGTTGTTTTTGTTTTCCTCGTCTATTTTGGCGACGAGTCGTCGGATTTCTATAGTGGTAGCTATGAGGTCGAATGATTTCTTTGGGTTAACCGTTCGTATGATGATTGGATACTGTTTGGTATCCATGGTTGCGGTAGCCCAGTGTATATTTGGTTGGAAGGTGGCAAGCCATGGGTATCCCAAGATGAGATCTTCGCCACCGACGTTGGTGACCAAGAATTGGATATCTTTAAGTTTCCCATCAGTTTGTACGTTAAGGGCAACAAAGTGGGTGATTTTCCCTCCTTGGTTGTGGGTCCCGTCGATATTCCAAATATTGCGGGGACTCTCTAGCTCTTGAGTCCCCAAACCCATTTTCTTGACGAAATCCGGGTGTATGAAGTTGTGAGTGGCTCCGGAGTCCACTAGTGCTTTTCTTTCGGCCTTGAAGTTACTCGTGCGTATCGAAACTGGGACATGCATAGATCGATAGCGCGTTATAAACGACGAGTTACAATTTGAAGCCCTCACCCAGGCCGTTGGGTTCAGGCGCTCTGAAAATCCTGCCTCCCCATCATACTCTTTATAAGGTCTCCTTTTCTTCTTCTGGCAGTGCCGCGATCCTCCCCATGATCTCCTCCTGTGTTGGAGGTATATCCCCTGTTACCATTGACTGGCTCGTCCAGGTCTATGAGGGGTTCTTCGGCTACGCTTTGAGGTGCCGTAGGGACTTCTTCTATGTAGGCCCCCCGACCTCTGTATGCCTTCCTGGGTTGGTTACAATCTCGTGAGAAGTGCCCCTTCTGGTTGCAGTTGTAACAGGTTACGTCCCTTGTATTTATCACTCCTCGCCCGCCTCCTCTTCCTCGGTTGATGAAACCTCCTCGCGGTGCATAAGGAGGGGCTCCCTGGGTCGCGTTCCTCCACTGCATGGCGTTGTGTGGGTCTGCATCTTCTGATCCTGCAAGGCGAGCGCGAATCCTTCCGGGAGTTGTATCCATAGCGTCAGGATGGTTTCGATACTGCTGCCATCCTTGTTGTCGCTGAGGGGGTTGGAATCGAGTGGGCTGGTTCTGACGGGGTCGCTGCTGTTGTTGTTGTTGGGGTTGCCTCCCGAAGCCGTCAACTCTTGCTTTTACGTGGAGGTATCTTTTCTGCTGCTCTATGAGCGCATTCTTCCACTGTTGGTAGTTTGTGGGGCTGTGGAACTGATAGGCATTGCGATATAGATCGTGTGGGACTCCTCTGGTGAATTTGTCGAGGACTAGTGGTTCGTCTAGGTGGTATTTAGCCTGTCGAACTAGCTTTTCGAATTTAGTGACGTAGCTGTCAATGTCCGTTCCTGTCATCTTGAAGCCTCGATCCAGTTCGAGTCTTGCGCGATCTTGTTCCATGTTGTCCCGGAACTGTCCCTTGAAGGCTAGCTCGACTCCACTCCATAACCAGGGGTCGGTTTTGCTAGGTTGCGCGTCAAGCCATTTTGTGGTCTCGGTGGCCCATTCGTCGACGAGTGGCCCCTGTATGTAAGTGAGGAACATCATCGCTTTGATGTATGGGACCTTCATGCTGCGTAGTGAATGGCACGGGTTTACATACCCGTGCGGGTTCGGCCCGGGGGTTTGGGCGGGTACGGGTACGGGTACCGAATTTGTGACCCTCACGAAACCCGTACCCGTGGTCACGGGTTACGGGTTTCGCCGGGCACGCAAGTCGCCGGACCGGACGCTGCTGCAACGTGTCAACAGACCGCCATTGTCATCCGACGCTCACTCGACTGCGTAGCTTGGCCCAGGGAGCCCTCAATTAAAGAAGCTAAGTCTTTTTTCTTTGTCTTATCCTTTTAGCTAACTAACCAGTACAATGTTTTTCTTTCTTTCTAGGTTTTAACCAGCGCTGCCTCCACCTCGCCGCGCGCAGGCCTGTAGCTGCCACCTCCACCTTTGGCTTGCAAGTGCCAACTCCACCTTCTTACGGCGCGCAAGAGCTGCCATGCCCCATCGCGACACTACGACACCGGCGTGGCATGCGGGCCTCGCCACGACGCTACGACAGCGACACGGCGTCGCAACGCCACGACTGCGACGCGGTGCCGCAACGCCACGACTGCGACGCGGTGCCGCAACGCCACGACTGCGACGCGGTGCCGCAACGCCACGACTGCGACGCGGTGCCGCAACGTTACGACTGCGACGCGGTACCGCAACGCTACGACTGCGACGCGGTGCCGCAACGCTACGACTGCGACGCGGTGCCTCGACGCCACGACTGCGACGCGGTGCCGCGACGCTACGACTGCGACGCGGTGCCGCAACACCACGACTGCGATGCGGCGCCGCAACGCCACGATTGCGACATGGCACTGGCACCTCAACGTTACGACAGCGACGTGGCGCCGCGAACGCTACAACAGCGACACGGCGCCGCAACGCCATGACTGCGGCAGAGCGGCACAACACAGCGACACGCCGTCGCGGCGTGATGAAGACAGCAACACGACGCGCGGCGCTACGACAGCGACACGGCGCCGCGGCGTGACGAAGACGGCAACACGACGCGCGGCGCTACGACAGCGACGCGGCGCCGCGGCGTGGCGAAGACAGCGACATGGCGAAGACAACGACACGGTGCCACAGCATGGCGAAGACGGCGACACGGCACCGTGGCCCTTAGTTTACAAGTCAATAGTTACTGTACTATCATACACATAAGTTAATATAGTAATATCCTGAGTATTTTGAGTGCACGGGTCGCAAGGGTGTAAAACCCTTGTGACCCTTGACTGACCCTTACCCGTTTGGACGGGTACCCTTACCCCTCGCTGCGGGTAAGGGTTTCGACGGGTACGGGTAAGGGTACGAAAAAAAAACCCGAGGGTTACCCGGGCCACACACTAATGCTGCGGTTTGCAGCGTTGACTCCTGAAAACCGCCTCCATTGGGATAGGAATGGTTCTGCCTCGTCTCGGTTTCCTGTGAATATCCTTGGTTCTTTCCCGAGGAATTTGTCAGTTTCAGGCATGGGATTGTTGAAGTTCGGAGGTGCAGGGTTTTCGTCTTCGTCACCCCCATCGTCTCCATGGCCTCCATTGCCGTGGTCTCCGGGATCTCCTCCGGGTGGCGGTCCCCCTTCTTCTCTTCAGGGAGTGGGTTGTGCGAATAGTGTGGTTCTAGCCGCGATTTGTGTGATGGTTTCTGACATAGTAGGGATGGACTCAGCGATTAGTTCCAAGTGTGCTTCTTCCACTGGGTCTTGAATGATACGGATCTCTTCTGGGTTGCTAGCGAGAGATGGGGATGGTGCCGGTGTTTTGGGCGTTGGGGAGCGAGCGGGTTCTTCTTCTTCTCCGTCTCTTATCCCCCACTGGTCTCTTGTTACTACGTTGTTTTGTAGGATGTCAAGGTTGAGGCTCTTGCTAGCTGGTCTGATGACTTCGTATTTGTTATTGAGGTCGTTCCAGCGTATTTCGGTCCAGCAGGTATTCTCGAAGTTGAATTCTACTGCGATGATCTGAGTAACTCCCTTTCTATCGATGTAGTAGGTGACGTAGCCTGGGTCCTCTGCGTCGCTTTTCCAAAATGCTGTTTCCAGATATCGTTTCGGTACGTTGCGTTCTCCTCGTCTTTCGATGTAATAGGGCCTGAAAGGTACCCAATAGTCTCTTGTAGTCTTTGGATTGGCCACGATTGGGATCTTGGTCTTAATGTAACGTCTACCACGGACGTTTGCCTGACTTAGGCTTCGTGGGTAGTGGCGATCCGAAGCGTGTAGTAGTTTCTGTTAGCAGGTGTAGTGTGATGATGAGCAGGATGAGGGAATAGACGTTCCTCTATCCCAGCTTTGTACCCGTGAAGGTCGTCTCCTTGTTGTAACCTGTGAGGGGGAGTGTCAGTGATCTTTAGGTCGTCCCAAGAGTCGTGATCGACCACGTAGAAGGTTCGATAGGGACGTGCTACTCGTTCGTTGTGATAGAGGAACACTTTGTGATATGTAGCATCCAAGGGATATTCCACTGCCCGGAGGGACTTGGGATAAGTCACGGGGATCCCTGGTCTAAGGGGATATGCCGGACGACTCACTGAAAGGGGAAGAGTCCCTTTAGTGCTAGTGCGAGTAGAAGACGGTGGTATTTAGAAGAAGACCAAGATACCGTTCTTGGTCTTTACCCGAGACTACTTATACAGGTACGCGCGGGCTTTCAAGTGCCGCTCCAAGTACTACTAGCCTATAGCGTAAGTAGAGCAAACCCTAGTACAGCTATCCTAGTAGTGAGTCATGATCCGAGCCGTATCGTACACAATCACATGTGCCGGAGCTTACCCGGCTGACTGATCAACTAAGTCCATGACTATATGCTGCTGACGCGGTGTCATACCCTTGTACGTCAGTGTCCACTTCCGGGCTGAAACGCTCCGTTAGTCCGAACCGTAACAGCTAATGACCATCCAATTATAGCCGATTAACCTTTTTGTTGCGACTGCCGATCAACGGTACGGCCCTATTACCACAATCCGCCGTGATGGAAGCGTCACAAAACACATTCCTTGGACCGCATTTGGTATGCTGGAGGAGGATTGGGCCCAGGTAAAGGAGGTGGCCGAGATCCTTGCAGTAAGTAATACTCCTCCAATATCATAACAAAAATGACACTGGTCGCAGGACTCCAATCGAATCCAGCAATACTTTTCTGCCAAGAAGCACCCGACGCTTTGGAGAGCACTCCCTGCCATCGAAGAGCTCCAGACTGCCTGGGAAGCCAAACACGGCAAGCGTTCATTTGCCAAGTATCACGATGCAATTGACGATGGGCTGGCAAAGATCAAGAAATACTATTCCCGCTTCGATGAGAAACCTGCATATATCATTGCGCTTGGTAAGTACTACCACTTCTCAATAGTGATTTAGATCGCTCATTATTTGTAGCCCTTCACCCATATTACAAACTAGCGTATATCGAACTCGTGTGGGGTGGCGAAAGGGAGCAGGAGGCCAAGCGTAGGGAAGGAAACCAACACGCAAAGAACTGGCAGGACGAGGCTTGCAAGATCCTTGAGAAGACGGTACGTAACATTCCCCTAAACCAACCCAAAGGCAATATAATATTTACGAGGTATTAACAGATTGAGCGGTACTGGAACACACACCCAAGGACCACAGGGAAGGGCCAATATCCCTCATCCACCACGGCACTGGCAGAAGAACAAGATGAGTCGATTGCCTCTGAATTTGATCGACACCGCCTTACCCTCATCTCTGGAGAACAAGAGGAAGGATGGCAAGCCGAAATTCACCGGTACCTCAAGGACTTACCTGCCAATGTCACAAAAGATACCGATGTTGTCGCATGGTGGCAGGTACGTGCCTTCGTTTTTCTGATGCTTTCCTCATTACTTATTATTTTCAGGATAACGGATCTCTTTTCCCGACCTTTCGACGCGTCGCTCTCGATTTCTTGCCATGCCCATCCTCCGTTCCATGTGAACGTCTCTTTTCAAGTGGTGGAGAAATTGCTACAAAACGACGTGCGCAGTTGGGTGCTGCTCAGTTTGAGGAGTTACAGGTCATGAAGTTTGTGTGGCGGGACAACATCGAGGATCTCGTGGCTTGGAACTCCTCTCAGGTGGAGGAGGTAGACAATGGTATGAAGGAGTACGAGGACTTACTGACTGCTGATACAGAGCAGCATGAGTGGGATCAGACTGAAGATGAGATTTTATCTCTAGTTTAACATTCACTATCTTTTTTTTTGTCCCATAGTAGTTCTGTAGAAATGACTGGTCGTGACTGATTCACGACCGGTCGTAATACAACCGGTGGTGACCGATAGTGACCGGTCGCAGTTATGGTCCTCTACCAACTGCGACCGATCACCTCAGTCCGGTTAGGTTATGCCATTTTCATGTGAGATGAGTGACCGGTTATGGTTACAGTTATTGAGATTTTGGCTTGAAAACCGGACCTGACTGAACTTCAAAACACTAACTACAGGCACTATGGCCCTGTATGGGTCACTGTGGCCTCTGTAGGCACTACTGAAGTACTACTGCAGAGGCCCAAGGATTGCTGATGCAGATATGTACCATGGCTACTGAACTAGTGATAGCTGCTATGTAACGTCTACCACAGATGTTTGCCTGACTTAGGCTTCTTGCGTTGTGGCGATCCGAACCGAGTAGTAGAGTCGGTTAGCGGGAGTCTCAGGATGATGAGCTGGGTGAGGGAATAGACGTTCCTCTGGTCCCGCTTTGTATCCATGAAGGTCGACCCCTTGTTGGACTCCGATAGGTAGAGCGGGAAGGATCTTTAAGTCGTCCCAAGAGTTGTGATCGACAACGTAGAAGATAGTGTAAGGACGTGCGACTCGTTCGTTGAGGTAAAGGAACACTCGGTGGCACGTAGCGTCCAAAGGATATTCCACTGCCCACGGGGGACTCGGGATAAGTCACGGGGATCCCTGGTCTAAGGGGATATGCCGGACGACTCACTTAAAGGGGGGTTCCCTCTAGCGCAGATGTGGATAAGAAGAGTGGTATTCGAAGAAGACCAAGATACCGTTCTTGGTCTTCACTCAGAACTATTTATACAGGTACGCGCGGGCTTTCAAGCGCCGCTCCAAGTATCACTAGCCTATAGCGTAAGTAGAGCAAACCCTAGTACAGCTATCCTAGTAGTGAGTCATGATCCGAGCCGTATCGTACACAATCACATGCACCGGAGCTTACCCGGCTGATTGATCAACTAAGTCCATGACTATATGCTGCTGACGCGGTGTCATACCCTTGTACGTCAGTGTCCACTTCCGGGCCGAAACGCTCCGTCAGTCCGAATCGTAACATGCTAACCAAGGAAGCAAAAAGACAGACGTACCGGAACCTTACAGACGATTCACCAAAATCTTTGATGAAGAAGCATCACATCAATTCCCGCTGTTGCGACCCTGGGACCATGCTATCGACTTCAAACCCAGCACACCGGCCAGCATTGACTGTAAAGTATACCCCATGACCCAGGAGGAAGTGTTGAGCGCAGAACTCATGAGAGAGGAAGTTAATAGCAAGGAGCTAATAGACAAGTTAACTTCAGAGGTGAAGGGAACTCTGTTACAATAGCATACCTAATAGACAAGTTACTATAGAACGTCTATGAGCAAAGGTATTTAGGAGAAGTAAAGAGAAAGGGAACTTACACTTCAGAGGTGAAGGGATCTCTGAAGTGTAAAGGCGAAAACAGCAGTCCTTATATACAGGACGCTTAGATAATAATGGTCTGTGTGCACAGGTGATCCAAACACAATACAGGTGGTCTGTGCGCCAGAGGGAGAAATGCCATTGGAGGGCAGAGAACAATAGCTGCCTAAAGCAGACAATACCGGTGTCTTAACAATAAAGAACAATAAGAGCCATATATGACTCTGACAATAAAGATAAACAAAAGCGGTCCGTACATGTCCGGTCCAGTCCAAATCAGTCCATAAGGGACAGACACTGTATATGGTATATGGGATGACTCAATCATATCCCACAAGACATGTGACTTATGCAGTCACATCTCAACATCCCTTCATGATAGAGGCAGTCCATAATGTAGGTGATGGTGATGGAGCTGGTGGTCCAAGAGTAGTATAAAGAAGACCAAAAATTTGATCTTCTCGACTGGGTGTACAGAGCCTTTCATAGTTCCTGATAGAGGATTACTTTTTGAAGGGCAGGAATCTGTAGGCTCTTAAAGACCAGATGATAGTCTTTTGAAGAGCTTTTGTACTCTCTTGTCCAGATCTAAGAAGGGTTTTTCGTAGCTGTAGATTGGAGAACATGTTGTGCTATACAGGACAATGTGACGTCCTTGTTGATAAACCAAGGATCGATGACCATTGCCTGTGTAATTTGGACGTTCCTTGAAAGTCAAGGATGGACAACCATTGACTGTGTGCACAACAGTTCGACGTCTCTGAAGCCCTTCTTACACCATTCCTAGATCAGCTACCATTTTGTCAAAGGGTTCTCTGGGCAGTGACTTAGTAAGTCCATCTGCAACCATTTCCCCTGTAGGAGTACGTATCAGGTGTATAACCTTGTTTTCGATGTATTCCCTGACTACATGGTGCTTGATTAGGATGTGTTTGGACCGCCTTCCAGTGACAGGGTTTAATGCTAGGTCTACAGCACCCTTGTTGTCACAGTGCAGGGGGATAGGGGGGGATACCTCATACCCTAATTCCCTTAGGAAGGTAGCATACCACTGAGCTTGATTTGAGGCCTCAGAGAGGCTCATGTACTCGGCTTCTGTGGTAGACTGTGCTATAGTCTTCTGTGGTAGACTGTGCTATAGTCTTCTGTGGTAGAGACTTGTGGTAGACTGTGCTATAGTCTTCTGCTTTCTGGTACACCATGAAATGGCTCCATTGGCAAGCAGGAAGATGTAGCCAGAAGTGGAGTGCTTTTCTTCCTGATCTCCCCAGGAAGAGTCGCAGTAGCCATGAAGGCCTACTCCATCAGAGCCAGTCCCTCCAGCATAGCGTAACAAATAGTCCTTAGTACTGTTTAGGTAGGCCAGGACATATTTGGCTAGACGTAAATGCTGAGGGGAGGGATTGGAAGCAAATTGGCTAAGGTGTGCAACAGTGAAGGATATATCAGGTCTGCTTCCAATCTGTGCATACAGCAGAGACCCAATTATCTGTTGATACTTCTTAATTTCAGAAGTAGAGGCCTGATCTTCAAACTTGATCAAGTGTGCCTCGGCGCCAGAGGGAAGAGGAGTGTATACTGGGTTGGAATCAGACATTCCAAAATGCTCAACCACATCGCGGATGTAGTCTGCTTCGTTGATCTCCATAGTTTGATTAGCACGATCTCTGATGATGTTAACACTGAGATATGAGGAGATTTCGCCAAGATCAGTCATCTCATATCGGTTTGATAGAGCAACTTTCAGATCATTGATCTTTGGTAGGGAGCTCCCAAGTATAGTGATGTCATCTACATATAAGATCATGAACAGTGTGTCACCCCCCTCTTGAAGATGATACACGTATACTCCTGCATCAGAGTACGTCCACGTGAAGCCTAGGTTGACTAGGACCCCATGGAACTGTACGTTCCATGTGCAGGAGGCTTGTTTCAGGCCATAAAGGGCCTTGTGTAGCTAATGCGAGAAGCAGTCGTAAGGACTCAAAGCGGGCAACTGGGGAGAAAGTTTCGTCAAAGTCCACCCCCTCTAGTTGGGTGAACCCTTTTGCCACTAGCCTAGCACGGTAATGGCCATCGGCCTTCTTCTTGAACACCCACTTGCACTTGACCACCTTCCTTCCAGCAGGAAGTGGTTCAAGTCTCCAGACCGCAAGCTTGTCGAGAGCATCCAGTTCATACTGGCATGCTTTAAGCCAATCGACAGCTTGCCCAGACTCCATGGCCTGCTTGTAAGCCTGAGGTTCCCTGTAACCGGGTACCTCTGCCATGTTAAGCAAGTCCATCATCCCCAGCCTACTGTTCCCTGGCACGAACTCATCGTTGTCCTCTGTGTAGTATCAAGGATTCGTGAATCGTACCCTAGTGCTGCACCTCGGACGTTCAGGGGAGACTGTGTGAACAGTTCCTAGGAGGCGATACCTCCCTATTGAAGTTAGGGTGTTACATCCCTGCTGGGACGTTCAGGCCAAAGGCGATGGAACGGGGGGTGCAGCCAAACTGACAATACTCACAAGCCGACAAGGAGAGGCTGACCTGTCTTGGGCCACTCGCTGGACGTCGCGAGTCCCTCAAGGATTACTCAGGTGGAAGGCAAGGAGGAGAGAGGGAGCTGGCACACAGGCAAGCAGAGAGTAAGGGACAAGAGTGGCAGGAAATGGACAATAACTAGAATGGCGACTACAAGCCATTCTACCGAGTTGTAACGCCGCCACTGGCGTTTAGTCTGACTTGGACTGCGAAAGGGCGTAAACAACTTAGCGTAAGACGGTGACTGGTCACGTGACACGAATATACGGCCTCGATGTGCACGTAATCGTTAAGAGCACTAGGGCGAAGTCCACTAGGCGTAGGCGACGTACGACTTGCTCTAGCTGAGACAAGCGTATAAGGAGACAGATACTCAACACGAGCAAGGGGATGAAAGAGAAGAGCGCGATGGCTATTGAAGAAGACCAGGATGACGAGTCCTGGTCTGCGATGTGTACTACTTATACAAGGAGGGGTTGGCTTTAAAGCTCCCCTTGAACCGAGACGACTAGTAGCGTAAGTAGCTCGAACCCTACTACAGCTACTACTAGGAATGAGTCATAATACCACTACGAACATGTGATACTACGGCTGACTGATATGAAGTCCATGACTAATTACGGCTTACTAAGGTAGTCATCACCCTGTAGTAAGCGTTCACAACGGAACCATGACAGAGTCTTTATATACAGGGAGTCGCGGTTCACTGGCAATAAGGCCAGCGCCGTAGGGTACAGGGTCTCCTCGCTGGCAATAAGGCCAGCGCTGTAGGGTACAGGGTCTCCTCGCTGGCAATACCGCCAGCGCACAGGGTCAAGGGTCTGCCAGTGCATAGGGCGCAGGGTCAGGGTATGGGGCAACTGTGAAATATCCTGGAAGGTGCTGGAACCTCCGAGAAGCACAGGGCGTAGGGTATGACGTCACTGCCAGGCTACAAGCTACTGGTCACGTGATAGGGTCTAGGCGGGGCGAGTCACAGTCACGAGTCACGGTCACGGTCACGGTCACAGTTACAGTCACGTGCAGGCTACAGGCTACCGCAAGGCGTGCACGAGTCAAGTCACTACTACAGTCGCAGTCGGGCTTCACCGAGCGTGCGCGCGAGTCGAGAGTCAGTCCGAAGCCGAGAAGTCTGAATCGGGAAATGGCACGAGAGATTGTGACATAGGGGCAGGTATAGGCGCAGTGACGACTGTTGGCCTAGAAGAGCGGGTACGCCATGTAGGGGCAGGGTTTGTAGGAGGGGGGGCTTGGGAGGGGGGGGTGTGGTAAATGGTCTGGTCTGCAGGTGCAGGTGTAGTATTGGGGGGGGTGCTAGGCTGTTGTTGGGGCACTACGGGCACCTGTATAGGTGGGAGTACGAATACTGGTGTAGGTGCTGTAGGGGCAACAGCTGGTGTAGGCGGGCTAGGCACTACAAAGACTATCTCACCACCAGAAGCTCCACTTTCGCAGGTAGCTGACATGGGAGAGAAGGAAGGTGGAGAGTGATGAGCCAGGTCACTCAGGGATGGGAAGGTGTCTTCATTAAATGTAACATCTCGTGAAGAGATGAAGCACTGGCTATGTCTATCCCAAAGTTTGTAACCCTTGGAGAGGGGTTCATAGCCCACAAACACGGCTTCCTTCGACTTAGGATCTAGTTTGCGCCGGTTGTGTTTGGGTACATGATAGTAGGCTTTGCAGCCAAATACTCTAAAGTAAGAGACATCTGGGACTGTACCATCCCAGAGCTCCAGCGGAGTTTTCCACTGATTAGAACGGGTGGGAGTGCAGTTATATATTTGCACAGCAGTTTGGACTGCTTGTTCCCAGAAGCCAAGGCTAAGGCCTGCATGGTGGAGCATGCTAGTGCCTTTTTCCATAACCGTACGGTTAAAACGCTCGGCTCTCCCATTCTGTTGTGGAGAATGAGGCATCGTAAGCATATGCTCGATTCCTGCTTCCAAAAGTATGTGCTTTAAGTCATTATTGACATACTCGCCACCACGGTCCGAGTGTAAGGATTTAATGGGCTTATTTAGTTGTTTTTCAGCCCACGCCTTGTAGTGGAGGAAGGCATCCTTAAACTGGTCCTTTGATTTCATAAAGACAACGACTGCAGCTTTTGAGAAGTCGTCTATGAACGTGGTGAAGTATCTGTTGCCCTGGATAGAGTTACTCTGCATAGGGCCAACAAGGTCACTGTGAATGACTTCAAGGGGTTCTTGTGCATGCTTCATGGAAGGTGGGAATGGTAGGCGGGTAGATTTGCCGGCTTCACAGCCATGGCAAAGCCTGTCTTCCACAGGGGAATCATTAATATTTAGACCCTTTACAGAGTCTTGAGCATATCTTTTGAGCGCGTCTCTGGACATATGTCCCATGCGCTGATGCCAGACATCAAGGCTAGCAGATGCAGGTGCTCAGACTGAATTCATGTAGTGTCCGTCTAGCCAGTATAGGCCAGTAGCCTTGTGTCCTTCCACAATGGTCTCACCATTGAATCTGATAGTGAAAGAAGTGGAATCAAAACTGATAATAGCCCCTTTGTCTGTTAGGGCAGGGGTTGACAGAATATGCGAGTGCGTATTGGGGAGATGAAGCACATTTGTGATTTTGAGGTCATAGCCTCGATTGGTGTGGATTGTAATAGAATCCGTGCCAACACTCTTGAGTAGAGAGTTGTCACCAAGGAGGACTTCTACTCCTTTGTGAGGTGTGTAGGAATCATAGTCCTCAATGTGTGGTGTAAAATGTGCTGATGCTCCGCTGTCCATCATCCATCTTGTCGCTATCTGAGTGTGATTTACACTCATCATGTAAAGTGAGACCTGAGGTACCTTGTGTACCTCCTCTATTTTGCCAGAGCCATTAACTATAGTAAATAATCGACTCTTTGGTACAGGTATGCTATTGGCCGCAGAAAACCTATTTGCCAGAATTGAGTCCGGCACCTCTACCATGGCATTCTGTGCAGCTTTCCCTCGCTGCCCAGCCCTCCCTTTTTTGGTGTTTTCTTGGTCCCGTTTGAGTTTGTAACAGTCGGGTTTTTTATGCCCGACCTTTTTGCAGTAGTGGCAGATTATGTCCGAAGACACAGAGCTGCCCGATGCCTGGGGTGCGTGTGCCACCTGAGGTGTATGTTTGACGGGGGCTATCTTGTTAAAAGATGCCTGGGGACCAGTGATGTGAGATTCCTCATTGATGAACCTATTGATTAGGTCCTGAGGGACGAGATTGGCAGGGGGGCCAGATGTGAGGATGGTACCTGTGATGGTGCTGTAGGAGGGGGGGAGCGCGTCTAAGAGTATGAAGGACATTTGCATGTCCGAGATGGGCATTCCCTGCTCCACGAGGGTGCTCCTCAAGTCCAACATTTTCTGGAGTTGAGGTAGGAAGGGGCTACCTTCCTGAAGCTTGGTGTTCGCCAAGCCAACCCAAATATTGAAGGTGGCCATAGAGCCAACCTGACCATACAGGTGATCCAGCTGTACATATTTATCATGGACACTTGGGAACAGTGCCATGGATTGTATGCTGGAGAGGACCTCCGTGGTGACTGACAAATATAAGAGGCCAGTGATGACCTCTTCCTGTTTGGACCAAAGGGCCATCATGGCCAGACCCTTGTCTGTCAGACCTACTGGGCCCACAGCACCTGCTGCAAGGGCTGGGTGGTGTGGGACAGGTCCAACATCAGAGTGGGTGAGGTGGCGCCTACACCCATTCATCAACATGAGAGAAGAGAAGGTCTGGCTCCAGGTTTGCCAGTTTGTTCCATCCAACTTGAAGAGGGACAGAGTAGGAGGGAAGGTGAGATGGAAAGACATTTGAGATGTTTGTAAATCTGGTTCTGAGGAGCAGTCAGAACCAGCCCAGATCTTGGTATAGGAAGGTAGAATCCAGCCATAGGAGCACTATTACTCCATAACACATAGAGTGTCATGCCTCAAGTTTGTGTGACTTGGATTACTATTGTAGTGGAATCATTTTTAATGATGGCTGCCTTATACTGAGATCTCCTAGGCCCAAATTTTACTAAGGGCTAGTAGTCATATCATACAGCTTTATCAGGGTCTAGCAAGAAGGGTTTATGGGAGTCTTGTCCAGCGAAGGACACTCCGAAAACCATCTCTAACCTTTAGGGCCAGGTAGACTGGGGCTACTAAAGATGTACAGTAAAGGGTAGTACCCTAGAGAGGAGCCAACAGCAAATTCCAGAAGTAATGAAAGGGATCAACTCCCATAACAATTACAACTGTCGTCTGTGGATAGGGATTACCAGGGGTAACCCCAGGGTTATTTTTAAGGTGTGACATGGGTACAGGTAACACCGCGGGTTTTTGGTCACAGGTATGTACAGGTACGGGTACGGGTTTTTATACCCACGGGAAACCCGTACCCGTAGCCACGGGTATACGGGTATGCTTACATAAGCATTACATAAACATTTTGGGTATTTTTTGGGTATTGTTTCGGATTTTTCTGGATGTTTACATGATTTTTATCAATTATACTCGGATTTTGATGTTATCCAAGGCCATAATGGATTCAGATAAGGAATAAACAGTCAATGTAATGATTATTAACATTTTTCAAACTAACTTTCACCCAAATATATTGATTTTACATTGATTTTATACAAAAACCCGTATACCCTTAGGGGTTTTTCCATACCCCTGGAAACCCGTGGAAACCTGTGTATGTTTTCATACCCCTACCCGTACGGGTACGGTGTTCACAGGTACGGGTACGGGTATGGCAAAAAAAACCCGGGGGTTACCCCTGTCACACCCTAGTTATTTTGACTGTACCCCTACCCCTACCCGCGAAAACCCCTACCCGTGAGCCAGGGGTAAGGGTTGACACGGGTAGGGGTACGGGTGGACGTGGGTTGACGCGGGTCGATGGGGGGTTTGGGGAGTGCACGCGGGTCGATGGGGGGGTTGGGGGGTGCACGCGGGTAGTGCCCGGGTTGGCGAGTTGGCACTGCAGGACAGGTCAATATGAGTACTGCTGCTACTGCACTACTAAACTGTCTAAACAAACTACTACTGAAAGACAGCTACCAAGCCCGCTACGTCGTCATTGCCCGCCCCGCCATCATTGCATCACCACCGTCATCTGTCATGTTGTCACTGTCGTCGTCTGTCGTGTCGTCGTCTGTCGTGTCGTCGTCTGTCGTCGTCGTTGTACGTGCTCAAAAGCGCGTGAGTGAGTAAGGTGAAGCCGAGTTGGGGACTAGACAGAGGAAAGGGAAGGAGGGGAGTTGCCGTCGAGTCTTCGTCGGCACGAGGGCCCAAATGATGATCGTTGAACGAGCGAGCTGTCTGAGACTTTAGAAGCCGACCGAGGACGTCGAGCGAGGCTCGGATCACGCGTGGCGGCGACGCGGATGACAACTAGAAAAGGGGTAAAAAGGGACAGTGAGTTGATGAAGTCGAGCGGGTGTCTTCGATTCAGACCGGCCCCGTCGAACTGACACTGGTTCACGCGAGAGAGAAGAGACGAGAGCGATCAAGACGCAGGGAAAGAAGATGACATTGTTGAGCGCGAGACCGAGTCCTTATATACTACGTGTACTCGTAAGTAAGGAGTCGTCGTCGTAAAAATGCTAAGTCGAAAGTTTGTGAGGGATAGTGGGTAGAAAAGGGGGAAAGTAAAGTGAAGGAGTCCAAGGGAAAGCGGGAGACTACGAGAGACGAGCGGTCGTAAGGCTAAGGTAAATGTTCTGTCCCTGGCGCTAATGGCGTCGTCGGCATGTACTGTAATCGGGCAAGCGTCGAGGTGAAACGGGGGAGTAAAGCGAAGAAGGAGAATGGTGACAAGGAAGAAGGAGAATGGCGACAAGGCGACGCGGGTGGCGTCGACGAGGCGCACTAAGTTGAGGAACGAGGGTGAGAAATGGTTAAGAAAATAAAAGAATGTCGGGCGCGCCTTTGTCCAAGACAAAGAACGCCGTTCTAGACCGCTCAACGGTCATGGGTGTAGACATGCACCAAGATCCCGGGTTCTGAGGGCAGCAAAAGTGACGGAGGGATGGAGTGGAAAATGGTGGAGAGGGCTTTCCGAGGCGGGCCCCTTGACGACGTCGGGCAGGAAGTCGTTTTTGAGGAAAGGTGGATGTTCGAGGGTGCCGACCGGTGACGGAAATGTAATCATATTAGGCCATAGTAAAAGAGCGACGAGATGTGAGATGAGTGAGACGAGATGATGGGAGGACGGAAGAGTGGGGGAGACGAGGCAAGGAGGAAAAGGACGATGAACACGAGTTGGTGGCGGTTTGGTGATCATCCGCGATAGGCAGTCGAGTCACGTGCCGAGCCGACGAGACCGAAGTGGTCGATAGTGGGTGGTTTCGCGCTCAAGGGCTGCGACGCCCTTACATCGTGTCGCCGCCATCGTCTGTCGTGATGCTGTTGTCGTCTGTTGTGGTGCCGCCGCCACCTGTTGTGTCGTCGCTGCCGCTGTCGTTGTTGTAACTGCCGCCACCGCCGCCACCACTGTTGACATTGTCACGTCTGCTTGTGTCTCGTCGCCGCTTTCTTGCAGTATGCTTCAAGTGGGGGTCCAGCGGAGAGATGAAGGTCGTTCGACATCCAGGCGTGAGGCGGCGGGGAAGAAATGAGCCATGAGCCAATCACACGACTACGAGCCAGCGTATGTGGCGCAGGCGGGGTTTGCCGTGGCATGATCCCTAAACAAACTGTGCGTTCCCAGGCCGGGTGATGCCGGTTTTGTTATCAATCATCCTATCGACACTGCACTTCCCTGACGCAGCCCCGAGCTGCACGCTACCAACTGCCGCCGGCGCCAGGGCCCTGTCATCAACTTGAAGCAAGACGATGTCAACAGCAATGACGACAATGACGACAATGGTATCGACAACAACGACATGACAAGACAGCATTGACAACGACAAACGCGACACAACCTAGACGGCATTGACAACGACAAACGCGACACAACCTAGACAGTCACCAACCACCACCACCACCGCTACCAGCAAGACAATGTCAACGGCAACGACGACAATGACACAGACACAGACACAGACACAGACAATAGCAACACCGACAACAACGATAGCAACACCGACAACAACGACAACGCGACACGACTCGGATGGCGAACTCTGCATTTTTATGACTAGTAATAATAGCTAGTGTACAATACTCATGTACTAGTACAAGATTATATCTAAGTTTAAAACAAAGGTTGTAGTATACTCGAAAAAAACCTGCCGAACCCATCATACAGGTACGAGTTCTGAACGGGTACCAAGTGGCCTAATAGCCATCTTGCGGGGAATTGGCGTCGTCATTGTCCATTTGCGTGGTTACGAGGGCTGGAGGACAGGAGAAAAAAAGAAAAAAAGAACCAATACCCAGGGGTACGGGTATGGGTTTGCAAGGGTTTGAGATCGCTTACCCTTACCCGTACCTGGCAAACCCTTAGCCGAAACCCCTGCGGGTTTTGCTGACCCCTGGTAATCCCTATCTGTGGAGTCTCTAGACCAGACTATTAAGAGTCTTGGTACTAAGCAACTAGACTAGTGACACGTGCCATGCAGCAAATCCTGCACAAGGGGAGCGAATACTTCTCCTGGCAGAGGTCCAGTCATAGCTACTATGTAAATATCATTATAGTATAGTAGCGTCTCCTAGTTGTATCAGAGGGAAGGACTTCTGGGTTTGACTATTAACCAGGCCTTCACACCCCTTAAAGTGACCCAGGTTTTAACCTAGTATCACCCAACCATTTGAGAGGCATATTGTAACGCCGCCACTGGTGTTTAGTCCGACTTGGACTTCGAAAGGGCGTTGACAACTTAGCGTAAGACTTTGTCAAGTCACATGATACGAATATATGGCCTCGGGGTGCACGTAATCGTTTAAGAGCACTAGGGCTAAGTCCACTAGGTGTATCTGACGCACGGCTTGCTCCAACTGAGACAAGCGTATAAGGAGACAGGCAACCAGCACGAGGGAGGGGATGAGAGGAGTGAGCTCGATGGCTATTGAAGAAGACCAGGATGGTGAATCCTGGTCTGCGATGCGTACTACTTATACATGAAGGGGTTGGCTTTAAAGCTCCCCTTGAACCGAGACGACTAGTAGCGTAAGTAGCTCAAACCCTACTACGACTACTACTAGGAACGAGTCATAGTACCACCACAAACATGTGATACTACGGCTGACTGATACGTGAGTCCATGACTAATTACGCTTACCGAGGGAGTCATCACCGTACAGTAAGTGTCCACAACTGAACCGTGACACATATAGCCACAAGGGTCTTCCCCTCTTGGCCTATGAAAGCACTTCTGGACGAAGAGCGGGTATAGAAGATATAGTAGGATAGTGCGCACAGAGGAATTTAAGGTCATAAAGACCTCTCATGAGAACCTCCTTAAGAGGCTAGTCAAAATGGCACATGACAGAGTCATGGTGGACGAGAAAGGATGTGTCAATTATAAATGAAGAGGATGCTCACTGAAGATGAAGGCGACAAGGAAGATGTGGTCGGCTGAGAGAGCAAAGTGACACAAGTAGATCTGTGGTATAACGCAAGTTAGTTATTAGGTGTCAGGGCCCATAACCTGTTGAGCGCAGAACTAACGAGCGAGGAAGTTAATAGCAAGGAGCTAATAGACAAGTTAACTTCAGAGGTGAAGGGAACTCTGTTACAACTGCATACCTAATAGACAAGTTACTATAGAACGTCTATGAGCAAAGGTATTTAGGAGAAGTAAAGAGAAAGGGAACTTACACTTCAGAGGTGAAGGGATCTCTGAAGTGTAGAGGCGAAAACAGCAGTCCTTATATACAGGACGCTTAGATAATAATGGTCTGTGTGCACAGGTGATCCAAACACAATACAGGTGGTCTGTGTGCCAGAGGGAGAAATGCCATTGGAGGGCAGAGAACAATAGCTGCCTAAAGCAGACAATACCGGTGTCTTAACAATAAAGAACAATAAGAGCCATATATGACTCTGACAATAAAGATAAACAAAAGCGGTCCATACATGTCCGGTCCAGTCCAAATCAGTCCATAAGGGACAGACACCGTATATGGTATATGGGATGACTCAATCATATCCCACAAGACATGTGACTTATGCAGTCGCGTCTCAACAGGAAGATGGCCAGCTTAAAACATGGCTTGACGAACAACTAAAGATGGGCTACATCTGACCGTCGAAATCGCCCTACGCGTCATCCTTCTTCTTCATCAAAAAGAAGGACAGGAAACTTCGCCCCGTCCAAGACTACCGGAAGATCAACGCCTGTACCATTCACAATCAGTACCCCCTACCCCTGATGGCTGAACTCATCAACAACTTAGGTAACGGCCACATCTACACCAAACTCAATGTCCGATGGGGCTACAATAACATCTGCATCAAAGAGGGTGACGAACTGAAAGCCGCATTCAAAACACAATACAGTCTCTATGAACCATTGGTAATGTACTTCGGATTGACTAACTCTCTGGTGACCTTCCAAGCCATGATGAATGAGATCTGCGCACCTATCATCCTCAAACACAAGCTGTTAGGAACTATCATCCGCGTCTACATGGACGACATCGGCATAGCCACACACGAAAATGTGGGCATGCAAGCCCACATCAACGCCGTCAGTGACATCCTGCAGATTGCATTGGATCACGACCTGTACTTCAAACCGGAGAAATGCCTGTTCCACCAACCGCGAATGGATTACCTGGGGGTCATCCTTGAAAAGGGGGTGACTCGCATGGACCTGGTAAAAATTTCGGGCATCCGTGACTGGCCCTGTCCCACAAAGGTACGCGATGTCCGCTCCTTCCTGGGGTTCTGCAATTTTTACCGCCTCTTCATTGTAAGAACTGGAACATGTTGGACTCAGATGACACCTGTTTGCACTTTGGAATACATAAAAAACCCACATATATTACCTCGTACGATAACCTTTCCCCTCCTTAGCTCGTTTATCTTGTACGCTAAGGAGGGTAAGTCGGCAGTCCCGTCCGTTTGTATGCACTCACTTAATTACACCTGTCGCAGTGATTACTAGGTTTGTAACCAAATACAGCTCATTTATCTCGTACGCTAAGGAGGTGATTACTAGGATTTAATAGGTTATGGGCCTTTACCCTGTCCCTGCCTAAAGTCGTATGGAGCTCACTCTTATCGCGCCCCACCTCATCCCCACCGTGCCACACCTCGTGTATCCCATCACCGTGTTTGTCTGATCTCACTTCATTACCATCTTGTCGGACCATCGTCCACTGTCGTCTTGTCATCTTGCCGGACCATCGTCCACCATATTATGTCGCAAAGTTTTTTTTGTGGACCATCATCCATCTCATCGCTCGTGTCCTGTGGACCATTGTCCAATATCCATAATTGTTGATCGCCACCATGTCTATATGGGATAATCCCCTCAGCAGCCCTCTCACCCACATATCCGAACTATCGCGACGCAGGGCAGCCGCAAACCGCGCAGCCAACATTGCCGGATCAAATACAAACCCCTTCCGCACCCCATCATCCATGTATACACCCCTGCCATCGCGCCCCCCATCCGCTTCCCACATGTGACACCACCTCACATCCGCCATCCGCGACACCCACACCACATCGTGCATACCATCCCGTCATCTTCCGACGAGCATTCGCCCCCACCTCAACGACATCAGCGACCGCCATCAGTCAAAGAGAAGACAATGTCAGGTGTCCCACCCTGGCCAGCGGGCCTCATACTGTCCCTCAATGCGAACAACTGGCTGGAGTGGTCACGAAAGCTAATCAGTTTGCTCAGCATGGGGCAACTCGACGTATACCCACGCGACATACTCAAATGTCCGCGCTACGAAGAGGACCCATCGGGACACACCAACTGGCTCGGCAATGACCGCATGGTACTCGGGTTCATACGGGACCATGTCTACACCTCTGAGGCTCAGTGCATTGCAACATGCGACACCTCCGTGGAGGCCTACAACACATTACGTCGGCGCCATGAGAAGCACAGTGGCTTGGTGCAGATCCAGCTCATCCAAAAGATGATGCAAGTGTGATTTGATAATAACTCGGGTAACTGTGATGTAACAATGGCCCATCTGCGTGACCTCATCCACCGTGTGGAGAAGATCGGTCCCGTTGACATCACCAGGTTAGCCTTGCTATTCAGCCTCATAAACCTCAGATCGACGCACCCGTCCGTCCACGAAGCCCTCGCACCGGCCCTGATGGACAGCACTATCACATTGGAAGCCCTGGAGAGTCGCCTACACTACTTCTATGAGCTACAAGCCACACAAAACTCAGACCCGCTCGCCTTCCCCGCGTGGTCGCCGGTGCCAACGCAACTACCCCCTCCTCCCCACGTACCTGTCACCCTGCCAGCCAGCATCCCACCACGCACCACGATTTGCCCAAACTGCAAGAAGCCTGGACACACTATCGACTTCTGCATTTCTCCCAGCAGCAAAATGACCAGTCAATCGGCGCTAGATGCAATCGCATGTCAGCACACAGCACGCGACGCTCTGCACACACGGCAGCAGGACAACCCCCCCAGCACCACTCAGAACAGCACTCTCCTGAAAATAGACAACGATGGAGCAGTATGGATCGGCGGCGTCAAGTACAAACCAGACCATCCTCCCGCCAGAGCTGCACTGGCGGACGTCGAGAATGCCATGACGGTCCCCGACCAGGGGGAGTATACGGACTGGGCCGTTGGCAACACCAACCCAGACTGGGATGGAGGAAATGACGACACACTTGTGGACACAGCCACCTTCCTTCTGGCTTCCGCAGAAATATCTCTGCTCGCTCACAGACCATCGGAACTACCACTCTACCTAGACTCTGGAGCTTCTACCCACATCTCTTGTGTACACGCAGACTTCTCAGCCTTGACGCCCATCGAGCCTCAACAGATAATGGGCGTTGGGAACGCTTCGGTGTCTGCCATTGGGATTGGCACCGTTGAGATCCTAATCCCGGAAACTCAGACTCATTTGACCCTCCGGGACACTCTCTACGCCCCTGAGGCTGGAGTCCGCTTGGTCTCGATCAGCCGACTTGATGAGTCTGGCTATTGACTGAACTTCGATAGCGGACACTGCCACATCTTTGACCGAGCATTGGGCAACAAGATAGCTAGCTGCGCAAAGAACCCTTTGAACTTGTACTCTCTGCCCGGCTCCATCCAAACACCCTCTCTCCTTCCTAGCCCCGATCCCAACCTCGCCCTCACTACCCTCTCCACGAAACCCAACTTGGAAACCTGGCACCACCGCCTGGGCCACGCCAACTTCCGCACCGTGCTAGACATGGCACGAAGCGACGTCGTTGCAGGTATGCCAGTTGATCTATCACCCTACACCCCAGGCCTGTGACGCTTGTATTCGCGGAAAGCAGACCCATCACTCAGTACCCCGACAACGGCAAGGGCAGTAAAGCTGAGTAGACAGCTTGGACATGTCCATGTGGATCTGGCAGGGCCCCAGTCTGTAGCTTCACGCTCTGGGTGTCTGTATATCATGAATATCATTGATGACTTCTCCGGCTATCACTGGACAAGGCTGCTCAAGGCCAAGTCCGATGCTTCACGTGCCCTATGCGAATGGCTGCTTGCAGCAGGAAACTCAGTCGTGTGAGAAGCTCTGCTATTTGGTAACCAACAATGGGGAACTGCGCTCGAACGAGATGGCACGCTGGTGCGCAGAGCGGGGAATAACACACCAGCTGACAGCGCCACATACCTCTGCCCAGAATGGTCGCATCAAACACCTTCATCGCACTCTCATGAACAAGGCCCGAGCTATGCGCCTGTCATGCGATGCTCCCTTGAACATGTGGGACGAGTTCATAATGACGGCATCCTATCTAGTGCTTTGAGGTCCAGTCCTATAGACTGAAAAAAGACTGAAGACCAGACTGGACTTCGACTGATGAGGACTGGACTTCAGTCACAGTTTTTCAAATTTCAGAAGTCATCAGTCTGCAGTCTGTCTCCTTCTCAATCAGTATTAGGACTGGAAAAGACTGGTCTAAACCAGTTAAAGACTGGACTTCAGTTCATTTTGGCCTGCAGCCAGTGCTGACCACCAAATGGATATTGATGCCCATTTTTGGCCATGTTGACGCTTGGTAATATATGCCACGGCAGGTTTCACCGGGACGCAGGTCGCTGGACCAGACGAGTTGTTAATGTGTCACACATGTGGCGACACTCAACCGCATTGCTTTGCCAGGGACCCTCAAAGAAGCTAAGTAGTTTATTTTTCCTTATCCTTTTAACTAACAACTGACCCCACTGTCATTTCTAGGTTTCAAATAACTACCTTAGGCTCTGCACTTTGACACCCACCCAGTGCCCTGACCCTTTGACACCGGTGTGACGCCATGGCCCATCGACACCAACGCGGCGTAACGACACGGCGCCATGGCCCTTCGACACCCACCCGGCGCCGTGGCCCATCAACACCGACAACACCCACCTGGCGTAACAACACGGTGTCGTGGCCCATCGACACCCACGTGGCGTCGTGGCACTTCAACACCCACGCGGCGTATCGACACCGACACAGCATAACGACACCGACACAGCATAATGACACCGACACAGCATAACGACACAGCGCCATGGCCCATCGACACCCACGCGGCGTCGTGGCACTTCAACACCCACGCGGCGCCATAGCCCATCGACACCAACGTGGCATAACGACACGGCGCCATGGCCCTTCGATACCCACGCGGCCCCATGGCCCATCGACACTGACGACACCGACGCGGCGTAACTACATGGCGCCGTGGCCCTTCGACACCCACGCGGCGCCGTGGCCCATTGACACCCACGCGGCCCCATGGCCCATTGATACCGACGTGGCATTGCACCCCCACAACACTGTCGCAGTGCCGCGACTTCACAATATTGATGTGGCGCCCCACCCATGACACTACGGACTTAGCATACAAGTAGTACATGTAGTTACTGTAACTGTATAGAATAAATATCTTGATTTCTGAGTGCACGAGTGAAAAAACGCCTGACATGCGCAAATGACCGGTCGAAAACCGTCGTGAAACCGACCACAACTGGTTATTGACCGGTCAACATGTGGACCGGTCAATGTTGTGCTCGGACCGGTCTTAGACCGGTATTAACCAGTCCAGAGCAGTCCAGTCTAGATTTTATAGATTCTCATCCAGTTTTAGACTGGTTAAGGTTACAGTCTTTTGTAAATGTGTGAAAAAGACTGGACCTGACTGGACCTTAAAGCACTAATCCTATCTTTCCACCCTCACCGCGTCAACCTCGGCGAATGGCCACACGCCGCATGAGCTTTGGTTTGGGACAAAACCATCCCTATCCCACCTTCACAAAATCGGCTGCCACGCATATGTCCTGATCAACGGGAACAACCCAAAGATCGCGGCTAGATCCACCGAATGCATGCTGGTCGGCTACACCCCAAACGCGAAAGTGTACAGGTGCTGGCATAGACAGACTGGTCGAGTCGCCAACTCGTACCACGTCACCTTCGTTGAGCACCTCAACGACCAGCCACGTGCACCCGACACAAGTGCTCCCCCGCTGGACGAGTGTGAAAGCAGTATGCCTACACCCCGACTGGCTGGCGACGAAGTCCCACTGGCACTACCGTCGCCAGAAGGTGCGTCTCCTCCCGCGCCCACAGGTGCATCTGTAAAGTGGGACCTGTCAAAAGCTGTCACCGACCGGTCCTGACCTGTCGGTGACAGCTTTTGACAGGTCCCACTTTACAGATGTGCAACTGTAAGCAACCCTAGGTGTTCCACCCCGGAGCGAATCCCCATTCCTCCTAGGGTGGACACCGATGATGGTCTTACTCACGGGAGAGCAACTGCACGAGCGCTGGAGCAGGTCCACGAGGCAGCGTCCCACTGCGCCACTGCAAAGAACCCCACCCCTCATGACGCTCCGGGGGAGTCAGCGGACAACACACTCCTTGTCGACATCGAAGACCCTGATGCACCAAGCTGGTCGGAAGCGCTCGCGTCGGCTGACTGAGAGAACTGGCTTGACAGTGCCCGCGCGGAACTGAACAGTCTCCAGGAAATGGAGGTGTACAGCCTCGTTCCACGCTCAGACGTCCCCACCAATCGCAGCGTCCTACGCGGAAAGTTTGTCTGCCACATGAAACACGACGAAAACAACAATCCAGTCCGGCATAAAGTGCGATGGGTCGCCAAGGGTTTCCAGCAGGTATGGGGGAGAGACTTCAGCAAAGTCACGTCGCCAACCGCGTGCCTCGAGTCTATGCGAGCCGTCCTACACATCGCGGCATCCAATGACTGGTGTATCCGCCAATACGATGTGAAAACTGCATTCCTCAACGGCATCCTACCAGATGCAGAAGTACAGTATATGGAGCAACCTCCCGGTTTCGCCGAAGCCGGCAAGGAGCACCACGTCTGGAGACTTGCTCGCAGCCTCTACAGAATGCGCCAGTCCTCTCGCATATGGAACCGAGTGCTTCATGCCTCTTTCCTGAGCTGGGGCTTCACACGTTCTGACTGTGAATGGTGCGTATATTGCCGCCAGTTGGCCACCAGCGAGATATCCATCATCGTGGTACACGTGGATGATATGCTGGCTGTCTCGTCGAGCTACGCGGAAGCTGAGGACTTCCAGCGAAGCTTGGAATCGGCTTGGCAGATCAGCGCGCTGGGGGAGGCTAAACTTGTAGTCGGCATCACACTTCGTCGTGACCGGACCACCAAAACAATCGCGCTGAGCCAAACCACCCTCATAGACAAAATCGTGGCCACATACGGGCAGAGCGATGCCAAACCAGCGAACACACCAATGGCGCACGGCTCCCTCCTAATACGCCCTGACCCACGAGATCCTGTCAACGAAGACGAGCGCGAACGGCTGGCCACCATCCCATATTGGTCCCTTGTTGGCTCACTGATGTACGTCGCCGTGGGAAGCAGGCCGGACATCATGTTTGCAGTCAGCAAACTGTCATGCTTCCTAGACTGCTACCGTGAGGCCCACTGGCAAGCCGCTGTCCAAGTCGTTCGCTACCTGAAGGGAACATGTGACATGACACTGACCCTCGGCGGATCGTCAACCATACCGACGCTGCTGGGCTACAGCGACTCAGACTACGCTAACGAGCCCGGACATGAGGGCCAACGCTCAGTCACAGGCTACTGCTTCTCATTGGGAAGTGGCGCCATCTCCTGGTCGTCGAAGAAGCAGGACACCATAGCCGACTCAACGTGCGCCGCAGAATACATGGCCATGTCAGAAGCTGGACACAAACTAGTGTGGCTACAGACACTGCTACACGGACTGGGCTACACATCAGAACACGCTACCCCTCTGCTATGCAACAACTCCGCTGCCGTCCTGTTATCTGCCGACCAAGCATTCCACAATCGCACAAAACATCTAGACGTGCGATATCATTGGATCCGCGAACGCGTTGAGCGCGAGGAGATCATCGTCGGCCAGATTTCATCTGCTGCCAACGTTGCCGATACCCTGACGAAAGCCCTTCCGGGCCCGTGGTTCACTGAACTGCGTGGCTTCTTGGGAGTGCGTGACACTCGAAAAAACGAGGAAGAATCAGCGCCGAACTGACATTTGCGCTGAGGGGGAGTGTAAGAACCGGAACATGTTGGACTCAGATGACACCTGTTTGCGCTTTGAAATACATAAACAACCCGCATATATTACCTTGTACGATAACCTTTCCTCTCCTTAGCTCGTTTATCTTGTATGCTAAGGAGGGTAAGTCGGCAGTCCTGTCTGTTTGTATGCGCTCACTTAATTACACCTGTCGCAGTGATTACTAGGTTTGTAACCAAATACAGCTTGTTTATCTCGTACGCTAAGGAGGTGATTACCAGGATTTAATATTCATTCGCGGCTTCGCAACACACGCCCACGCATTGAACCGACTCACACGCAAAGACACAGACTGGTCCTGGGGTGCCGATGAAGAGACAGCCTTCCAAAAACTCAAAGATCTTGTAACCTCGGAACCAGTGCTAGCGCACCCCACACTCACCGACCAGTTCAAACTGGAAGTAGACGCATCCGGATATGCAGTGGGAGCAGTGTTACTACAGAAAAAGGTCGATGGCAAGCGACACCCGATAGGTTACTACTCGGCTACACTCAACGAAGCAGAACAAAACTACGACATCTATGACCTTGAACTTCTAGCCATCGTAAAAGTGTTAAGGCATTGGTGACCCTACCTAGCCAGCTCCCCCCACAAAATTAAAATCTTCTCTGACCACCTTAACCTCACGCATTGGAAGTCACCCCAGAAGATAAGTCGCTGAATCGCAAGGGAAGTGCTCAAACTAATGGAGTACGACTTTGAGATCCATCATATCAAAGGGACGAACAACAGACGCGCAGATGCACTGTCCAGGAGACCAGATTACAATCGAGGGGAACAAGACAACGAAGGAGTCGTAGTACTCCCCAATAAAGTCTTCGCGATATGACAGATCAAAGTACGACAAGCCGTCACCCAAACCGTGGAAAACCACAAGCAAGACAAAGACTGCATACGACCCTGGGTGGACGCCCACAAGCTGAAGAAGATCAACGGCCTCTGGTGTCGACAAGGAGCCAGAGTTATTACCGGAAGCACTGACGACATCCGTGTCATCATCAAGAATCACCACGATCCCCCCATATACGGACACCCAGGCATCAAACGGACAGCCCGCATCATAGAGTGACACTACTGGTGGCCTCACATGCTGAAGCACATAACCGACTACATCCAAGGTTGCGCAGAGTGTCAACGCCACAAAGTCAACAACCGACCCACAAAGACCCCGCTCATGCCCATTACACCGGCTCCCAATGCTAAGCCATTCGAAACGATAGCTCTTGATTTCATTACTAAACTACCAATCCCCCAAGGATGATTGCACCAAAGCCTCCATATTCATCCCCTGTGTCAAAGAAATCACAGTGGAAGGAACGGCCACCCTGTACGTCGCACATGTGTTCCGGAGATTTGGACTACCAGCCAAAATCATCAACGACCGAGACCCGCGCTTCGCATCTAAATTCACACGAGAACTATGTCGTATCCTGGGAATCCATCAGAACATATCGACGGTGTATCACCCATGCACAGACGGACAGTCTGAATGAACCAATCAATGGCTTGAACAGTATCTAAGGTTCTGGACCAACGAGCGGCAAGATAACTGGGCGCATTTCCTCCCTATGGCAGAATTCGCGCACAACAGCTGGCCACACGAGGCAACCAAGAAATCCCCATTCGCACTCATGATGGGATACAACCCACGCGCTGATTGGATCGATAAGCCATCCCCTATTCCCCAGGTACTTACACAACTACAACAGTTCTGAGAAGCACGGAGAGATGCCCAAGACCTGATCAAAAAGGCACAGGCACTATGGGTTAAACACCGAAACACACCCAAGTACCACAAGGGAGACCAAGTGTGGTTAGAGGGGTGACACCTCTGCACCAATCAACCCACTGCCAAGCTTGCAGCTCGCCAGCATGGACCTTTCTGCATGATCCAGGTACTATCACCTGTCAATTACAAACTGGCGCTTCCCACACAGTGGAGTATCCATCCCGTGTTCCATACCAATTTACTCACACCTTATCGCAAGACGCCCATGCACGGAAGGAACTTCACATGCCCACCACCAGATCTAGTGGATGGAGAGGAAGAATACGAAGTCGAACGGATTCTAGACTCCCGGTGGTTCGGCAGAAGCAAGAAACTCCAATACCTCATAAAATGGAAAGGATACTCTGACTCGGACAATCAGTGGGTCAACAAAGATGACATATTCACCGACGAAGCCATAGCAGAGTTTGAAGGGAGCACATCCAGAAGGGTTATAAGCGAGTGCAACGACGCTAAGTCACCCCCATCTCTTCACCCTGGATTCCTCCCTCACACAACAATGTCTCTTCCCACTGCCTCCACTTCCTCCTCTCTCGCTGCCCTACGCATTGACAACCTCACCTACCAAGAGATGCAGTATGCTCTCACCCACATCACCGCCATTGAAGACGTCGACAACCCCAAGGAGTCCGCCACCTACTGGCTGCTCGATCAGTGAGGGCAGCACCTCAACACCGCGCCGTACACCGAGGCCAAAGTGCATTGGCTTCGTGCAGCTCTCCCACGCTGTACGACTCCCTCACCTTGACCTCTCCCAGTCCGAGTTGGGACAGCCAAGGAAGAAGACGTTGGCAACACTCCAATGGCAAGAGTGGATGAAGACCCGCGAGTGGCAGCCGGTGGCGAAGGAATGGGAGAAGTCCCAGTTGAGGACAGCAGCAATAAGGAGAACAAGGATCCTCTGGAGGCGCCAGTGGTTCACCGAGATGCTGAAAGAGCAGTGTACAAGGAAGTAGAAGGAGCTCTATGGGAGTACTACCCAGCTGAGCAACCATTCATCATCACTGCCACCGACTCTGACGACCCCGCGAGACCCTGTTCGTGTGCGACTCCATGGGACGCCCCTTGTACTGGGGAGATGTCCGCGTCGATGTCGAAGACGCCCCACACCCAACCGTCCGACTGTGCTACCTCGGTGGCAGTGTCCATCATGCCCCCCACGGATACAAACACAACAGGGGGGAGGACTTCGTCCACTACCCCATCACCGACGCTCAGGGGGTCACGCAGCAGGCGACCTTCGTCCTGTTGTTGTCGGGCCACAGGGGGAGCAACGGACTGCGGGACTGCGTCATAACGCACTGTTTTCGGAAAGACTTTCGATCGTCTCGGACAATATTTGCGTACAGGAATTCATAAATACAAGCCCTATAACTACACCTTAGCTTACGTTCTATTCCCTCAGTTCCCCCATTCCCGCGTACTGAGGGTATCACTTAGGATTTAAAAGGTTATGGGCCCTGCGGGTCTTTAGCTGCAACCGCCGTCCTTCCTGGATCCTCAGACCGGTGTTCTCCTCACCATTTTTTCCATCGCTTGTCTTTCGCATTCGCATTCGCATTCGCATTCGCATTCGCATTCGCATTAGCATTCGCATTCGCATTCGCATTCGCATTCGCATTCGCATTCGCATTCGCATTCGCATTCGCATTCGCATTCGCATTCGCATTCGCATTCGCATTCGCATTCGCATCTCGCATTCGCTCTCGCATTCGCTCTCGCATTCGCTCTCGCATTCGCTCTCGCATTCGCTCTCGCATTCGCTCTCGCATTCGCTCTCGCATTCGCTCTCGCATTCGCTCTCGCATTCGCTCTCGCATTCGCTTCGTCTCGCATTCGCTCTCGCATTCGCTCTCGCATTCGCTCTCGTGATCAGATCGCTATCAATCAGTCAGAACCGCCTCATAATCTTATCGTTTTTCAACTCGCAATCAATCAGAATCGTCTCATCTTTGTCAGAATCAGCCAAACCTACTGTGCCTCTCTATGTCTGTTGAAACAAATCCCTGGTCTGCCCCTCCGAGTTCCTTAACACATCTCTCTCAATTGCAACCAATCGAAGATACAAACGACAACGATAATCCCGGCATCTGTAAAGTGGGACCTGTCAAAGCTGTCACCGACCGGTCCTGACCGGTCGGTGACAGCTTTTGACAGGTCCCACTTTACAGATGGGGCGTGCAACCTCATTGATGTCCCTCACACCACCGGCCCCCCGTCGGCGGAACTAACGCTTCGACACCAATTCATCACAACACGCCGGGATCCACCCCCCTCACGAGCACCGACGTACACATGAGCCATCTGATGGGCGCCCACGCACATATGTTCCCCCACAATTGCGAGGCCCCCACTCACATCAGCGAGCGTCATGGAATCATGGGCATGACACCGACTCACCCCCATCGTCCCACGAAAGCATACCTTCCCCCCCTCCTCGTCGCGCCTCGCGGCATCCTCGCCACCATCGCAGCCATCGCGCACCCACTGTCACCCAGCGCGTGACGATCCCATTGGCACCCGCGGCAGTGGCCCCGTGACAGCCCCGCAAGTACTTCGCGCGTTGTCCATGTCCCAACTCGACAAATACCCACTCGGGCTGCTGACCTGCCCCGATGAGATTGCTGAGCCCACCAATCATCGACACTGGAGTGGCAACGATCGTATGATCCTCGGTTACATGCAATCACACATGTTCTCCGCGGAGATCCTCCATGTCACCACCTGCGCAACCTCGGCTGAAGCCTTCCGGTCACTGCGCACGCGTCACGAAAAACGCGGCGGTGTGGCACAACTACAGCTCATCCAGAGGCTCATGAACATCTCGTTCACCGACGACCCCGCGAAGTTTGAAGCAGCCATGACAAATTACCGCGACCTCATCTACCGCATCGAGAGCATCAGCCACATCGACATCCATCAGCTGGGCCTACTTTTTCTCTTACTGAACGTAAAAACCTCGCATCCGACGGTACATGATGGGTTAACGCCCGCTCTCATGGATGGTACAATCTCAGTGGAGCTTCTCGAAGCCCGCATGCTCCACCACTTCGAGATGCGGAGCGCGGAACTCGCTCACGCTGGCGGCTTCTTGCCATCCTCTTCCCTCGCTCTGCCAGCCCACATGATGCCCCGAAGCTTTGTCTGCCCCAACTGTAAACGACCCGGCCACACTGTCGACTTCTGCGTGGCCCCAGGCGGAAAGCTGGAGGGCCTGTCCATGTTCGAGGCAATTGCGCGACAACGCGCCGCTCGGGAAGCGTGGCGCCAGCGCAGCAGACCGCCAGGTGACGGCATGAGCAACCTGGGTTCCACGCCAGGCCCGCAGAACCCGAGCTCCGCCCTACGAGTTGACGACGACGGCAGTCTCTGGATCGGGGGCATTCGCTACCATCCCGATGCCAAGGTCAACGCCGCCTTCGCTGAGGCGCCTGGACCCCCTCCGGACGCCCCCGATCAGGGGGAGTTTCCCGACTGGGCGCCAACAAACTCTGCAGACATGTTGTTGGATACCGACACGATGCTAATCGCTTCACTCGAGCACGACACCGCGCTACTCAGCCACCCATCCGGCGCTATGCCTTTCTTCATCGACTCGGGCGCTTCGAGCCACATCAGCTGCATCCGTTCGGACTTCGGCACCATGACACAGCTTAGCGAACCGCGCAAGATTTCCGGTGTGGGGAATGCCACAGTGTATGCCGTGGGGGTCGGCACCATTGACATTCTCCTACCCAGAACGAATGCGCGGCTGCTGCTACACAACGTCCTATTCATTCCCGACGCCAACGTCCGCCTTGTCTCCATCCATCAACTCAACCAGCTCGGCTACACCACGGTGTTCAGCTCCGGCCATTGCCAGCTCACCAGCAAGGATGGGACAATCATGGCAGACTGCACGCCTGGCCCTTCCAACCTCTACGCCCTCCCAGACACCCTCGTCCAAACCGCCAACTCCTCTGCCAGCACCGCAATTGCACTACCGAGTCTCCACGCCGTCCCTGACCTGGAGACATGGCACAGGCGATTGGGTCATGCAAACCATCGCACGATCATGGATATGGCGCGGGATGGTACTGCCGCAGGTATGCCCATTGACATGTCACTTGCCCCGCAAGCTTGTGACAATTGCGTCCGTGGTAAACAGGCGCGCAGCCCGGTACCGAAGGAGCGGGAGGGGATGCGAGCGACGAGGCGGTTGGAGCGCGTTCATGTTGATTTGTCGGGACCGCACTTGGTCATGTCACGTTCAGGTTTCAGATACATAATGAACATCATTGACGATCACTCCGGCTACAACTGGACTCGCTTGCTCAAAGCAAAGTCCGACGCCTTCCCGCCTTCCGCGACTGGCTGAATGCGGTCGAAATGCAGACGGGCGACAAGCTTTGCTACGTGCTGACGGACAACGGCGAGCTTCGCTCTGCCGATATGGCGCACTGGTGTGCTGATCGGGGGGTCACACACCAGTTCACCGCTCCGCACACGTCCGCGCAGAACGGCCGCGTTGAACGCCTCCATCGAACTCTGATGGACAAAGCGCGCGCCATGCGCTTGGCCTGTGATGCTCCCCTACAACTGTGGGACGAATTTATCGTAACTGCATCCTACCTAACCACGCTGACCGCCTCACGGTCGCTTGAGGGGCGCACACCTTTCGAACTTTGGTTCGGAAGACGGCCCACACTCTCGCACCTGCGTGAGATCGGTTGCCGCGCATATGTGCTGATCTCTGGCCCCAACCCGAAGATCGCCACGCGATCTGTTGAGTGTGTACTCATCGGCTATACGCCAAATTCGAAGGCATACCGGTGTTGGAACAGACAGAATGGGCGCATCATTGACACCCATCACGTCCGATTCGTTGAGCACCTTCACGCGTCACCGCGCCCACTCCACCCAGGGGTCACCCTAAACCCTTCCGAGGATGCTGACGAAGCCGAGCCCCTCTCTGACACCGCACAGACACGCCACGGCCCACCGATGCCGCCCCTCGCAGATCCCCACGCACCCATGTCCCTGCTCCCACCAGACAGGAGACCAATGATGGTCTGGAGCCACGCGTCCAAAGAGCTCCGGAACCCGCAACCGGGATCAGTGATAGTGATGACACCGGTGAGCCTGAGCCTGACGCAGCATTCCTCGTTGACATCGAAGCCCCCGACTCCCCCACATGGCGTGAGGCGATCGCCTCCGCTGATGCTGAGAAATGGATGGAAGGCGCCCGCAAGGAGATACGTAGCCTGGAAGAAATGGAGGTCTTCCAGGTCGTACCCCAATCGACCGTCCCACCCAATCGCAAAATCCTTCGGGGGAAGTTCGTGTGCCACCTCAAACGTGACGAGCTGGGTGTCCCTGTAAGGCACAAAGTCCGCTGGGTCGCAAAGGGCTTCCAGCAAGTTTGGGGGAGGGACTACACAGACACCACCTCCCCCACCGCACGTCTTGAGTCCCTACGAACCATCCTCCACATCGCCGCCTGCAACGACTGGCGCATCGAGCAGTACGACGTGAAGACTGCCTTCCTGAATGGCACCCTCCCTGACAGCGAGGTGCAGTTCATGGAGCAGCCACCTGGCTTCGCCGCCCCCGGTGAAGCAGATCACGTCTGGCAGCTCCGACGCGCACTCTACGGCATGAAACAATCCTCCCGCATCTGGAATAAGACACTGCACTCATCATTCCTGAAATGGGGCTTCCGCCGTGCCGACTGCGAATGGTGCGTCTACATGCGGCGTTCTCCCACAACGACGACCATCATCGCCGTGCACGTGGATGACATGCTGGCGGTTTCGTCCAGCAATGCTGAGGC
Source organism: Lactarius hengduanensis (assembly GCA_021525025.1). Lineage (NCBI taxonomy): Eukaryota > Fungi > Basidiomycota > Agaricomycetes > Russulales > Russulaceae > Lactarius > Lactarius hengduanensis. Next base: position 55,007 of record JAKELI010000038.1, read on the forward strand.
TGACCTTTTTCGCTCTGAGCTTGAGTCGGCCTGGAAAATATCTGCACTTGGAGAAGCTAGGCTGGTCATCGGCATCGCCCTGAGGCGTGACAGAACTGCCCGCACGATCTTCCTCAGCCAGACAGTACTGATTGACAAGATTGTCTCCACGTACCATCAGACCGATGCCAGACCTGCACCTACCCCCATGGTTCACGGCGCGCAACTCATACCTCCTGACCCTCAGGCGCCGCTGGATGAGGGGGAGCAAGACCGCCTAAACTCACTCCCATACCGCTCCCTAGTAGGATCGCTCATGTACGTCGCCAGTGGCTCCCACCCGACATCGCCTTTGCCGTCAGCAAGCTGTCCTGCTTTGTCAACTGCTATCGCGAAACACACTGGCAGGCCGCGGTGCGTGTAGTGCGCTACCTGAAGGGGACGAGGAACTGGGCATTGCGGCTTGGCGGCGTCGACAGCTCACCCAATTTACTGGGATACAGCGACTCAGACTACGCCAACGATCCCGGCCCACAAGGCCGGCGATCGGTCGGAGGCTATTGTTTCTCACTCGGCAGCGGGATGGTCTCCTGGTCATCAAAGAAACAGAAAACCATTGCCACATCCACATGCGCGGCCGAGTACATAGCAGTATCCGAAGCGAGCAGGGAACTAGTCTGGCTCCGAAGCCTATTGACCGAGCTGGGCTACGAGCCCAAAACCCCATCAAAGCTCCTCTGCAACAACTCAGCAGCCGTAATCCTCAGTGGTGACCAAGCGTTTCATGACCGAGTCAAGCACCTCGATGTCCGGTACCATTGGATCAGGGAGTGCGTCGAGAACAGGGACGCGGCCGTAACACAAATCGCCACCTCAGATAACATTGCGGACGTGAGAACTTCCTTTTCCGGTAACCACCACCTACTGCGCCACCTCGCCGTGACTCAGTGGTAGAGGCATACTAGATTAAGCTACATAGTAGTCCAGGAAACACTTTTCATACACTCCCAAACCTTTAAAAAGCAGTAGTCCCAAAGAACAACTCTCTAAAGGGGAAGTTCAAAAGAAAATGGTAGATATGGCCTCCAAAGGCCTGTCACTAGTGTTAGTCACGGGTGCGGGAAACCCGCACGGGTCACGGGTCGGGTAACGCCGGGTACGAGTACGGGTAGCCCTCTTCAACCCGAGGCAAACCCGAACCCGAACCACGGGTACAGGTTTTTTTTTTTTTGGTTTGGTTGAAGGCTGCAACGAGTACAGGCTTGGCAGGCTGCCCTCGGGCACCATGTCCCCATCGCCACATCCTCCGATCATCGCCGTTGCCACATCCTCGCCGTTTCCACATCCCTCGCGGACCTCGCCATTTCCACTGTTCCACATCCTCACCATCACCTCCATCCCCTCACTGCGTGCCCCTACGACTCAGGGCCTCCATCGGACCATCATATTGAAGGAGTAATTGTGGTCAGTCGCTGCCTCCATTCCTTCCATTCCCGCGCCTCCACCTCCTTACTCGATTTTTGCCTCACGCGTGTCATACCACAAAGTCGCAAGTCGTTTCTGTCTAGGTATAGTACAATGTCTACTCCTGTCTACTGTTTCTGATCATTGACACAATACAGGTAGGACACATTCTCCTCCCCGTCTTTGGCCGCTTCTAGGTAGTATTCACCACGCATGTATTTAATCAACCCTGGCTTTGCGAATATTCAGAGCATACTTCCTCCCTCCTCTCGTTTCCTGTGACCCTGAGTGTGCTGCGAACACCAAGTCTATCATGCCTCGTCAATCTGTACCCGCGATTACTGGGACCAACTCCGATGACATACGAGGGCCACGCAAGCGTCGTCCTACTGAGCGTGTCACCGAAAATGGCGATCCTTTGGCCAGGAAGAAAGCAAAGACGATGCCTAAAACCAGAGTCAATGCAAGACCTGTCCCCGTTACTCCACAGGCATCTGTTGAAGAAACCACCAACCCCACTTGTCGCCGTCAACGTCCGCCGCTTCGTACTCATCAAAGTTCTGGGGCCACCACCAGCAGCGGCGAAGAGACCAATACCATAGGCACTCATGCGCATTCTACACCTGACGCCATTGAAGTTGACGATGACCCTGAGTCTGATGACGAGCCTGAAGTAGAGGACGATATATCAGAGTTGAGTGAGTCTGCGTCCATTATATTCTATTGCACAACACACTAAAACTTCAATAGAGCGCCTCTCTAGAAGTTGGGATGCGCCCGTTTATGTATTCTTCAAGCCTACACCTACAGTGGAATACGTCAAGAACCGTAAGGCCCATGTCTTCGCATGTGCCGCTAGCCCCTGCCGCCTCAAAGGCTTTGTCCGCCGTTTCCTTTACACTGGTGATACCAGTTCTACCAGCAATCTCCGTCGACATGCAAGAGTTTGCTGGGGTGATGAAGCACTTGCGGCCGCAGACGAGACGCGTGATGTCAAGACCGCTCGTGAGGCTCTCAGAAATTTCAAGGGGATGAACGGCTCAATCACAGCCGCGTTCAAACGTATTGGAACGGGAAATGTGACTTATAGCCACCGCCAGCATACTAAGGTTGAAGCCCGGTATGTTCCAATATCTTGAACTGACTGTAATAATATCTAATCTTTTTTACAGGGCAGAGTTTGTCCGTTGGGTCGCTGAGAATAAGCGCCCTTTCCAGATAGTCAATGACCGTGCTTTTCGTTGCCTAATGAAGACAGGAAGACCGGATTGTTATATCCCTTCGGCGGCAACGCTCTCTCGTGACGTCAAGAATGTCTTTGTGCGTGTTCGTGAACGCATTGCAAAGTTGTTACAGGTACGTTAATGTTAACTAATACTTAAAAGATATGATACTAACATGAAGCCAGGGGATCGATGGCAAACTTAGTTTTGCCACTGATGCCTGGACGTCGCCTAATTACAAGGCGTATGTAGCCGTTACGGTGCACTTCGAAAAAAATGGCACTCCTATGACACTCCTTCTCGATATCGTCGAAGTTCCGAGGTCCCATACCGGTGTGAATCTGGCGATCGCTTTTGCTGAGGTCCTAGGAGCGTTTGGGATCAAAGACAAGGTGAGTTTAGAATTGGGTCTGATGTGTGTTCCCGGACTTACTTTTCTATAGGTTCTTAGTGTCACGACTGATAATGCGTCTAATAATGACACTATGATCAAGCATCTCAGCACCATAGTCGACGCGTTTCCCGGTGCTGCCAACCAGACCCGCTGTTTTGCGCACATAATCAGCATCTCCGCAAAGTCGATTCTCAAGCAATTCGACATACCAAAGACAAAACCTGGTGTCACCCTCGATGCGGCTGCTCAAGCACTCGCTGACTTAGCTAACGAACTGGACTCTGAGGAGCGCGCTGAGTTGGAAGCATGGGAGGCCGATGACGATGCTGAGGACCAGGAGGACGATCAGCCCCTCGACCCCTGGTTGGACCTGCACGAGGGGCTAACAGAGGAAGAGCTGGGCGAGCTCAACGAGAGCATACAGCCTGTGCGATCGATGTTGATGAAGGTACGTATATTATCACTCAGAGGCATAGCTGATACTAACATGGTACATAGCTGCGTCGTCTTGCTTTCGCCCTCAAGAACTCAACAACCATTCTCCTTCCCAAGTGGTTTGCGACGCTATTGACCCACCGCCTCCCAAAACGCATGATGCCACGCGATGTTTCAACTCGCTGGAACTCGACATATGACATGCTCGACTTCGGTCTCAAGTACCGCTCGGCCATTGACGCCATTACTGCCAGTCGTGATGACGATCTTCGCAAGTATGAACTGCTACCGGCAGAATGGAAGATCGCTGGGGAACTTTGTGACGTACTAAAGGTAAATAGTCATTCCTTTATCTCCTATCTTTCTGACTTCGTTTTTGGACAGATCTTTAAGGACGCGACAATGTACTTTTCACGCGGCACGCCAAACCTCGCAGCCGTGATCCCTGCGATGGACCACATTGACAAGGTCCTCGCCACTGCCTCTGACAGCCCTTATCAATTCGGGCCATCCATACGTGCCGCACTTGCTATTGGCAAGAACGCAATGAACCGATACTACAACAAAACCGACCAATCTGAGGTGTATCGGATCGCTATGGGTGAGTCGTCATGTATTTATGTCGGAAGTATACTAATACAAGCGCTCTTAAGTGCTCCATCCTCGCCACAAACTCGAATACTTCAAGAAACACAAGTGGGAGGATGCGTGGATTCAAGCTGCACGCGAAATTGTCCAAGACGAATTCGCCCGGTCCTACGAGTCAGTTGAAGGTGTCAACGATGACGAGGATGATACGGAGAACAATGTCAGTGGCGATGAAGCTGTAAGTGGAAACTACGCTATTCTTTTTGGTCTTTGGACTAACTGTTCCGCTTGCAGACTTATTTGAGCACCAAGAACATATTCGACGATTTGCCCGACCTCATGACCGCATCCTCGGATCACAACAACGAACTCGATCGATACCTTGTAACAGGAGTCGAAGACGTCAAGGATGCTCTCTCGTGGTGGCATGAGAGGCGCATGAGCTTTCCCCGCCTCTCTCGTATGGCGCGTGATTATCTGTCGATCCCAGGTGTGTAATCCTTCCTTCTCACTGTTTGTTATGCTCATACCCTTATTTGTTAGCTACTACAGTTGATGTCGAGCGCGTTTTCAGTCAAGGCCGTCTCGTCCTTCCCCACGTCCGTAACCGCCTATCGTTCCACTCAACCCGCGCGCTGCTATGTGTCGGCACCTGGAGCACCCTTGACATGATCAGGTACAAGGACATCAAAGCAGCTCTCGGAGAAGAGGTCACCGGGAAGGACGAGGACGAGCTCCCTATCGACTGGGACGCTATCACGGGAAGTGGGTAGTTTACCATTCGTTTATTTGTCACTACTACGGTAATACTACGTAGTTGTACTCGTACGCGTGAAATCGAGACTCGTCAGACTCGGGTTTAACCCGAGTCTTGACCCATACCCGTGACACGACCGCGACCCGCACCCGTGGTACAAAACCCGGATACCCGCGTGACCCCTGACCCGTAGCCACGGGTACCCGTACCCTTAAGGACGGGTATGGGTTTTGACGGGTACGGGTACGGGTAGCCCCGGTTGACCCGAGGGTTACCCGGGATGATCACTACCTGTCACCTCCGCACGTCCCTGGACGTGTCACGCCCGCTCATCCCATGGCCACTAGGGCCAGTTCAAAGGCGGAAACCCCACAGACCTCCACACCCCCACAGCAGACCAAAGTAGCTCAAAAAGGCGCAAGCCTTACCGAAGCTAGAGCACACCTAGCGAGCGAAAACTGCTTAAACGACAAGTCCCCCATTACTCATCTAGCTCTCGTACAAACACTTATCCTTATCATTAAAAGATACACCAAATCCTCCCCACCAGCGCTCATCAAAACGTTGCAAGCCTACGGGATGCTTCTACAAGAGTCAAAGAAAGAGGCCTTCTCAGAATCTCCATCCCTAGAAACTATCACGTTGAATCTAGGGGAGGTTATCAAAAACTCGGTTCAGTTGGGCATTACAGAGATAAGTGCCACGATCAAAAGCTCCCTCGCTGAACAGAATAAACTACAGGAATCGGCTGTAGCCCTAGACGTTGCGGCCAACACGCTAAACAAAGTAGCGTCGGATATGAGTAAAAGTATCACAGTAGCAAACACAGTGACTACTCAGATTTCCGAAACAGCCACCTCATACAAGGAAGCGCTCCTAAGCACAAAAGCCCGCCCGACGCAGGCACTTCCCTGGCACGGCAGCGGCATCACGCTCTTCCGCAGATCAAGAACTCAGCCTGCACATCGGCCTGGATAGGAAAGCAAGGCAGATCCTCCTGGACTCCGCTGCAGGAGAAGGGTCATGCTACAACATCCACGAGATAAAGGAGAAAGCCGAAGCGGTAATCGCCACCATCCCATCCCCTCCCTGGGAGGGAACCAAGATACAAGAAGTCATGAAACTGAAGAACGGCAGTATCATCATCCAATTCGAAACAAAAGAAGTGGCGGAATGGATTAGAATCCCCACCAACGAGGCCATGTTCACAAGAGGACTCGACCCCGACCTCTGCATCAGAGATCGCGTCCACCCTCTCATGGTCCCAAGAATCCCAACCACTTTCGACCCAGACAACCTCAACCATCTCCGGGAGATCGAGCAAGTCAACAGGATGCCCGAGAAGAGCATCAAGAAAGCAAGATGGATCAAACCCACCTATAGACGCGCTACAGAGCAAAGATTTGCCCATGCCATTTTCTCCCTCGCCTCAGCCGCAGAAGCTAACAAAGCACTTAAGGATGGGCTTTACGTCTTCAACGTCCGTACCTTCCCCAAAAAGCTCAAATACGAGCCAAAACAATGCATGAAATGCCGGAAATGGGGTCACTACGCAGCAGAATGTCACGCACTGCACAACACCTGCGGAACATGTGGAGGCAAACACAAAACCAGAGAATGCAAGGAAGAAAACAAGAGATACTGCGTGTCCTGCAAAGCGGACAACCACGCAAGCTGGGATCGGGACTGTCCCGAATTCCGAAGGAAATGCGAGGAATACAACGGATTCCACCCAGAGAATAATCTAGTATATTTCCCAACCGATGAAGACTGGACGCTGACCCCCCGCCCAGACAGACTCCCGTTCGAGGAGAAATTCCCGGAACGCTTCGCGGTAGCTAGCCTCCCGCTCCCCAACAACAAGGAACGCCACCTGCCCACTCGCCCCATAATTAAGAAAAACAAGCACCGAGGCAACAACGCTACGGGCAGCCAGGCGGTACTGGAGAACTTCTTCGGAAGCTTTACCAACGCGCAAGACCCTCAACCCATCCCCCCAAACCGAGTAGATGATGACGAAGAAGAATACGACACACACCTCACAGCCGGAAACACAAAGCCAACAGCAAACCTCCCACAAAATCATAACCTATGAAGACACACCAAATAAACAAGGAACGCAAGGCACTCGCTATCTGGCAACAGAACATCAACAGATCCCCAACATGTCAACACGGGATCATCAGCAGCGGCAGTCTAGTCGACCACAACATAGATATCATAGCGCTTCAAGAACCATCCATCAACTTCCTCAACAAAACCATCGCCTCGAGGGACTGGGTCCCCTTATATCCATCAACGCATGAGAAACACCCGGACAAATCAAGATCGGTCATTCTCGTAAGAGGAGACCTCCTTACCGAAAGCTGGGAGCAGCTAGATTTCCCATCCGGAGATGTCACAGCCCTACGCATCAAAGAGCAATGGGGGACGCTAACCCTCTTCAACATCTACAACGATTGTGGAAACGACCACACGCTCAAGGCACTGATGTCATACCACAGAGCACACGCCCACCAAATCACGGGCTCAGAAGCGTCGCAAGAAGAACACCACCTAATCTGGTTAGGGGACTTCAACCGGCACCACCCCTACTGGGACAACCCGGAAGACAGCAGACTCTTCACCCCCGAAGCTCTGGAATCGGCGGAATCGCTACTTAGAAACGTGGCTGACCTAGGGATGGACATGGCGTTGGCGAAAGGAACCCCAACACACCTACACAACGTCACCAAAAAATGGACAAGGCTAGACAACGTCTTCACCTCAGAACACACCCTCGAGGCAATCACCACATGCGACACCTTACCGGGCGAACAGGGAGTTAACACCGACCATCTCCCTATAGTGACAGTCCTCGACCTCGAACTCACAAAGGCCCCCGCGAAGACTCTCAGAAACTTCAAAGATGTCGACTGGAACAGTTTTTCCGAAACGCTCAAGAAAAAGATCAACAACTTGGGCCTCCCTATGCACATCCAAACGCAAAGCTTCCTCAACCGCGAATGCGACAACCTAACAAAAGCAATACAAGACACAATCAAAGCCGAAGTGCCAATCACAAGCTTAAACGTTAAGTCTAAACGCTGGTGGTCGAAAGAGCTGAAGCTCCTTCGCAGGGAAGCGGATAAACTAGGAAGAAAGGCGTACAACAGTAGAAGATGGCCCGACCATCCGATACACGCCGAGCACACAAACGCCTGCAAAAAGTACAACAAAACCATCCAATACGCGAAGAAACATCACTGGAGAGACTGGCTCGAAAAAGCCTCGGACCCAGACATTTGGACGGCACACAAGTACATATCAGCACCGGCTAGCGACGGGGGCAAAACAAGGATACCCAGCCTGAAGGTTTCGGACGCGGAAGGAGAGCGCATAGCGTGCAACAACTCGGACAAGAGCAAAGCCCTAGCGAAGACTTTCTTCCCGAAGAAACCCCAAGAGACAAACGTCAATAGCCAAGACCAAACTTACCCCACCCCGATCTGCAAAGCGGTAAACATCACCAAAGAGCAAATACGCAAGCACATCGCCCACCTTGGCCCGTTCAAGGCCCCAGGCCCGGACGGTATCCCAAACATAGTGCTGATTAAATGCGCTGATACCCTGATCGACAGGCTCTGGGAAATTTACAAAGCTATATTCAAGAACGGCCTCTACTACGCCCCATGGAAAACCTTCACAACAGTTGTCCTCAGAAAACTGGGCAAACCCAAATACGACATCCCCAAGGCCTACAGGCCGATAGCTCTCCTCAATACCATGTCGAAAGTGCTCACATCCGTAATCGCAGAACAGCTCACGTTCTACTCGGAAAAACACGGCCTACTCCCGGTTCAACATTACGGAGGACGCCCAGCACGCACCACGACAGACGCCATGCACGCGGTCACCTATCAGATCAAAGATGCGTGGCGCAAAAAGAAGGTCACCTCGGTATTATTCCTAGACATCGAGGGGGCCTTCCCGAACGCAGTGAACGAGAGATTAATCCACAACATGAAGAAGCGCAGAGTACCTACCGCACTGGTGAAGTTCACACAAAACCTCCTGCGTAACCGCTTCACTACGTTGAAATTCGACGACTTCACGTCAGACAATATCCCAATCGACAACGGGATCGGCCAAGGCGACGGGCTCTCAATGATCCTCTACCAATATTACAACGCGGACCTTCTCGACATACCAGAAAGCGGCAATGAAGCGGCAATGGCATACGTTGATGACGCCATCCTCATAGCCACAGGGACCAACTTCACAGAAACGCACCGAACCCTTGCAAGCATGATGACAAGAACGGGAGGCGCAGTCGAATGGTCCAAGGACCACAACTCCCGCTTTGAGTTCAGCAAACTAGCGTTAATAGACTTCGCCCACAGAAACAGTAAAAACGAGAGGCATCCATTAGAACTCCTCAACACCACGCTAAAGCCGATCAAAAGCACAAAGTACCTGGGAGTATACTTTGACCAACACTTAGATTGGGGAATACAACGCAACTACGCCCTTCAAAAAGGGACAAAATGGGCGTCGCAAATAAGGCGCGCGGCGGCACCAAGCTGGGGTATCACCCCAAAACGTGCTCGCCAACTCTACATTAGCGTCGCAATACCAAGGACGCTATACGCAGTAGACGTTTGGGGAAGTCACTCCGGAAAACTAGAAACATCAAGCGTACTAGGGCAGACGAGAAGACGCAGGAACAAGCTCAACTCCGTACAGAGAGCAGGCACGCTAGCTATCACAGGCGGGTTACGCACCTCACCTACGGATACGCTAAACACGCTCGCACACACTCTCCCGATCCAGCTGGAAATAGAGAAGCACCTCCACAGAGCAGCAACCCGAATCGCGACTCTCCCCTTAGAACACCCCCTTCACAAACCCGCAAGAAAGGCAGCTAACAAGAGGACAAGAAGACACAAATCTCCCCTTCACGACCTTATGCAATCCTTCGACATCAAGCCGAACGACTTCGAAACAATCCCTCCCATAGGCAAAAACCCAGCTACGGCGCACAAAAGACCGTTCAACCTAGACATAGCAGGCAGCAAAGAAGCGTCTATGAAAGCCGACACAGAAGGGACAGAGCAAATCAAAGTATATTCGGACGGATCCGCGCAAAACGGAAAGGTCGGAGCCGCCGCGACATTGATAAGGCCAGGCAGCGAACCACGCACGTTGCACTACCACCTAGGAGACGCAAAACATCACACAGTCTTTGAAGCCGAGCTAGTAGGTCTAATGCTAGGCCTACACCTAATCAAGACGGAGAAGGCAGGCAGAACAAGCTACGCGCTAGGAGCAGACAACCAAGCGGCTATCGGAGCACTTGCAACACCGAGCAACAGATCGGGGCACTATCTGGCGGACATGTGCTGGTCCAACGCGAACGTCATCCAAAAAGCAAGGGGCACAGCTAACTACAAACTCACAGTCCGATGGACCGCAGGTCACATCGGAATCAAAGGAAACGAAAAGGCAGACGAAGAAGCGAAAGCAGCAGCAGAGGGGAAAACGTCGCCAGCCAACAATCTCCCAAGAGTACTCAGAAAACCTCTACGGATCAACAAGTCGGCAGCCAAGCAGCAGTGTAAAAGCGCAATCAAGGACGCTTGGAAGAAAGAATGGGCAACATCACCAAGAGCAGACAAACAAAAGCGCTACGATTCTACCATCCCCTCTAATAAGTTTATGAAGCTGACCAGCGACCCAAAACTTTCCAGGAAGGGCGCCAGCTGGCTATACCAGCTGAGGGTGGGGCACTTCCCACTGAACGCCTACCTGCATAGGTTCAAAAGGTCGGTCAGCGCGAGCTGCCCGGCATGTGGCTTCCATACCGAAAACGCGCAACATTTCCTGCTAGACTGCCCGGCATACGCGCACGAAAGATGGGCACTTACAAGAAAGCGCAGCCCTACGGACGCTGATTTTACGAAGCTCATCACAAACCCGAAAACAGCCGTTCAAGTAGCAACCTATATTCAGGAGACGGGGAGAGTAACGCAGGAAGGAAAATGGAAGCGGAGTAGCGCAGAGGAAGGAGCGGCGGAATGAAGAAACATCATCAACACCACACATCATTAATCCCGCCAACCATCCACCACCCACCCTCTCAAACCTCGACAAACCTCATCTCCTCAACTTGCCAAACCTTGCAACATAGGTTCACTCAAGACACGAAGAAGAAGGCGGTTGACGTAGGAAGCGATCTTCACTCCCAACTCAAGACCCCGCAATCGCACCTCACGCCTCGGCGGCCTGCACGCCCCACCAACTTCAACGCTTGACAAGGAGCCACGCCTTTCCCTCACGGGGAACGGGGGAGACCTAAGATAGAAGGGTAGAACCCTGGGAAGCAAAGAGACATGAACGCGTAGTTTATTAAAAGTGTAGTGCTACATAGGGTAATCTGCCCTCAGACGCACAATAATGGATTCAAAAAAAAAAAAAAAAAAAAAAAACCATTGCGGACGTCCTCACCAAAGCGCTTCCCGAGCCGACATTTGCGAGCCTGCGCGGCTTTATGGGGGTTGTCAAAACCACTGACGCTTGAGCAGCAGCGTTCCCTACCCAAGTTCACGCTGAGGGGGAGTGTTGTTGTCAGGCCACAGGGGGAGCAACGGACTGCGGGACTGCGTCATAACGCACTGTTTTCGGAAAGACTTTCGATCGTCTCGGACAATATTTGCGTACAGGAATTCATAAATACAAGCCCTATAACTACACCTTAGCTTACGTTCTATTCCCCTCAGTTCGCCCATTCCCGCGTACTGAGGGGTAAGTTTTTGTCTCATTCGTCTTACTATATCTCTCACTAACGACCCGCCGTAGTATCACTTAGGTTCGTTAATAATAATATTCAGTTCGCCCATTCCCGCGTACTGAGGGTATCACTTAGGATTTAAAACGTCCAGGTCATCATGGGTCTGGACCCCCAGGTCCTCGGGCTCTTGGCCGACAGCAAGAAGGTCTACACGCGACCCCTCTACGCCGAACCCCAAGTCCGCGAGGCCGGCAAACCCCACTACACCCCTGAAGACATGTACGCCTTTGTTGGCGGACACAGCAACCAACACTGGGTCAACCGTGCGATCAATGAGCTCAAGGACGTCAGCTTGAAGGCCGAGCTAACTCATTACAGGGCATACAAGCGGGAGGCCGAAAGGATGGAGCAGCGCCTCCACGCCCTCACGCAGGCCCTGGGTGGAGTACAGGGGGAGATCACCCACTCCAAGTTCAGGTTAGAGATGGCTAACACGTGGGATCGACTGATGGAGGTGCAGGAAGGATGGATGGGGGGGATAGGCCCTACTCGGCGCCGTGGGCGTCGCAGCTGAAAAGGGGGTGATGTTACGGATCATGAGAAGTGGACGCTTACTATACGGTTATGACCCCTTAGTAAGTAGTAATGTGTCATGGACTCATATCGGTCAGCCGTAGTATCACATGTTTGTGGTGGTACTATGACTCATTCCTAGTACAGTCGTAGTAGGGTTCGAGCTACTTATGCTAGTCATCGTCTCGGTTCGGGAGGAGCTTTAAAGCTGCCTTGTATTTGTATAAGTAGTACGCATCGAAGACCAAGGATCTCCATCTTGGTCTTCTTCAATCACCATCACGTTTCCGATCCTCTTCCTCTTCATTCAGTGTGCCTACCTTCTCATACACTTGACTCAGTTGGAGCAAGTCGTACAGCAACTGCGCCTAGTTGACTTAGTCCTAGTGCCCTTGACAATCGCATGCATCAGTAGGCCGTGTATCTGTGTCACGTGACCCTTAGCAGCAAATTTACTAAGTCGTAAACACCCTTTCGAAGTCCAAGTCGGACTAACACCAGTGGCAGCGTTACACAGCCCCACACCATCACATTTCCGCCTCCATGCTTGATCGTTTTCTTTGTAAAACGAGGATCTAGTGCCTGTCCAGGCTTCATCCAGCAATATTGACAGCCATCTGACTTGAATAGCATGAACTTGGACTTGTCTGAAAAGATGACCTGTTTCCAGTCCTCAACAGTCCAGTCAGCGTGCACAGCTGCCCATGCCTTGCGCTTGGCCACATTGACTGGGGAAGTCCAGGGTTTGGACCTATGAACACGTGAGATGAGTCTGTACTGGTGTAGTGCCCTGGAAACTGTAGGGCAAGAGACATGAGGGAAGGCTATTTTGGTGAGTTCGGCAACATTGGCAGCCTCAGTGCAAGCAAGTAGAATGGCGCCATGGCGAGCATCACACTCCTGGAGCTTGCAGGGACAACCAGGCTTGTGTTTCCGAAAATAAGGATCACCAGATTCTGCAAAACGTTTGATGAGGCAGGGGATGGTGGTGCAATGGAGGTTGAACCAATGTGTGATCTCGTAATCAGATTGGCCAATATTCTTGAGCTCAACAATCCGAGAAACCTTGCTTGGGGAGGTGTAGACCATAGTATAAAGGAGTGACAATGAGTTGGAACTGAGTTTCCATGGTATCTCTAGCCAGTATTTATGTAGAAACATAAACAGGGCCTTGTGTTCAAAAGTACTGCACACGATCTTTCCGGCAATCTGACTTTGGCTGTTTCAAATGCACATTTTCTGGCTATTGGTCATTGGTTTAGGGTCTTTTACATCCAAGGGCACAATGTACGAGCATTTATTACTCCAGTATGTTAATATCCGAGAAGTGCGAGGCGATACAAAATTAGTCACATGACTGTGCAATACTTTTGATCACCACTGTAAAATACCATTGGTTATGAGTATGTACAATATGAAGTAGCTACAATGTGTTGTTGAAGCTGCAGAAAATGAAAAGTTGATTTTTGCATAGGTACAACCACACTAGTATGGCTTATGAGGGAGTCAACTGTAGTAGTTGCACAACTTGGCCAAATGGTATTTCTCGGTCGAAGCCGAACAGGTGCCGGTACCGACGAAATTCGTGTGAAATAGATCTGGTCATGCGTGGGATATCGCCAAACTTTATTCCCGATTTATTGCCTTTCTCAGCCCTGCACGGTTCTAATTCGGTATTCGATATTCAATAACGAGGCAGTTCCGAACCAGAAGGTCCGGACAAGAACCGACCGAATTCTCGTCACCCAAGAGGCCGCGTACTCGAGCCTACTGAATAAGAATGTCGAACTTCCTCGGGTGCTATTACTGCATTGACCATTCCTCCGGTGAGAAAAATGTGGCCAAACTCGCACAATGGCTCGGATGGCGGGACGAATGTTGAATTTCCCATGTGTGGTGTCTTCGTGCCTGTGTACGTATGTGTGCTGTTACTTGTTGCATCGCCAGTCTAGGCACGAGCGCATGGGGCCGTAAATACAAGACTCGATGCCGTTCATATTGGTATCGCCCTGCATCATGAGCTTGAGCCTGAGCTCGGCGTTTCACACAGTTTCTCGCCCTCGAACCTTTGACGCCCACGCCCGAACGAGCATTCCGACTGGGGCCCGTCCCGATGCGATTAAGTTACTCGATGAGATAGAGCTCCCTTCCATAGAATGGAAGCATTCAGAAGCATGAGATGCAAAACAGAGCAGGGTATATTAGTGCTAGAATTATTCAACTAGGATATATCCAACAGGATGTGATGGTGGTGCAAGAGTGCGTTACGCAACGTGGAGGGAAAACGTGAGACAATTAAAACAACACGAAACTTAAACGATGGGCGGTCACAGACAAAACGCAATTTCTATACAGAGCAAAAGTCCGTGGGGGATAGCCGGATGAGCTGGCAGGGATGAATTTACCAATTGTACGTACGAGCACTCCATTGTTGTGAGAATCCTTTGGACCTTCAGCCGAGCATCGTACCTTGCCCCTCCGACTAGCATCTCATCGCCCCCGATCGTGCGCTGGGTCCACTTTACCCCCGATAGGAAATGTGAGTAATACATGGAACTAGGCGGAAATGGAAGAAGGATGCGAACATTCATCACGCCGCAACGGAATCATTGCGGATGGTAGCCGGGGCCCGACCCACTGGACGGAGTTGGGGTGCCCCGGTCCTGGTGGCTTCCGGAGAAGTACTGTTGATGTTGCTGCTGGGTGTAGTATCCGTGACCACCACCACCCGGTACTGATCCGTGCGACGGCATGTACGTTGGGTTGTGCTGGTTGTTTATCGAATAACCTGGCTGGTGATGTGTCGACATGGACGCCGGTGTAGGAAACGTGTAGCCAGCACCAGTCCCGCCCGGTTGTGGATAATTCCCTATCACAGATGACGAGCGCCCGCTGCCGTAGCCATTCTCTAGGACGTTACGCTGACTGGAAGGTGTGTAGTATGGGTCAGACCCAATTGGGCCCGATCCGGAGTGGGGGATAGATTGAAGGGAAAGTGGGTGGTACAATTGCAGACTGTCGGTCGGCATGGATGCCCGCCGAAGTAGCGTGCCCGTAGAAACGCCGGAGTGAGCCACTCCACTGCGTTGCGATGGAAGGGGGTGGGTTGTCGCTGGACCAGATGATGGCCGGTGTACAGGTGCGAGTATCCTTCGGCGAGCCTAGCAAGTTTCAACCATGTTAGTGCGGTCGAATGCGCTGGTTAAGTCTGACCCACATTAATCATCCAGTTAGAAACCTGACTCATGCTCAAGCCGGTGGCCGCACAGAGTTGCTTCTTCTCGTCCTCGCTTGGGTAAGGGTGATCAGAATGACGATGCAACCAATCCTTCAAAAAGTCGGTGGTGGGTTTGGGTAACTTCCCGCGCTTTTTCTGAGGGCGATCGACGAGTGACGAGGGCGCTGGTGGTGCAGGCGGGGTCCGAGACGGCGATGGCACCGGGCCGTTGGCAGAAGCGGAAGGAAGAAGGATATCAGGGGACGAAAAGTTCCATTCTTCTTTTGCTGTTTCTGAGGTAGATGACTGAGTGTAGGATGCTCTACGCTCCCCCTGGCCAGAGATACGCGCGACACTCCCGTACATTGGGGCCTGATTAGTGGGAGGAAATGAGTACGAGCTACTGAGGGACGAGTGGCGCAGACTGTCGTCGTATTTTAAATGTGCACTCGCGCTAGGTATAGGCCCGGGTGTAGAACTTGGCCGCACAATTCCCGCAAGCGATGCCGCTTGACTCGTGGCTGTGCTCCAAGATTCTGAATCAGAAAATTGCAGAGACGGCAATTGGGCGCGAGGTAGAGTGTAATCTGCTGTGAGGGGAGAGCCAAAGCTCGACGTGGGGAATGATGGAGAAGTGGACGATGAGGTGGCGGTGCCTGAACTGGACAGTGTTGCCGCGCTAGGAAGGGAGGCCTGGTCCTGGTAGGATAGATTGAGTTGAGTGTCGGCTGCGAGCTTCGGTCTAACAGACGACTTGTCGTCAGAGTCGGCGGATGACTGAGGAAACTGGTAAGACGACAAAGAGGATGGTGTATGCGTGGCTGATGATAGCCCTCGAGCGGCAGAAGGGAGCCGACTACGGTAACTTAGCTCCGAAGAGAGTGTCGGTAGGGAAGCCCGGCGGTTGTCTGCACCGTGACGGAATGGGTCTTCAAATGTTGAAAAGATTGAAGGTAGCTGAATACGCGGACTCCCTGAGACGATAGAGTGCTCTCCAACGTTTGTTGGAGCACTTTCGCCTTCCCAGTGAGGATTATCCAACGAAAGTTCGGTGGGGCGAGCGCGTTTTGGTTGCGGAGATTGTGCAGGGGAAGCGGGGCGCTTGTCAGGCCGAGGGGAGGACTCAGAGTCCGCAGAGGTGACAGATGACATGCTCGAGCTGTTAAAGTAGTCACAGTCGAGGTCGGGGGAGCTGTGAACGGCATCAGAAACTTGAATGGTAAAGTCACGGAGAGAAGGGTGGGAGGGGATTGAGGTACCGACCTTGTGACAGCCGGGGATACCGAGGTAGAAGGAGGGTATGCGGGGACCGCAGGTGCAAATGCAGAAAAGGCGGTCGAGCCGCTCTCTGGCGTACGGCCGGGTTGAGAGAACTTGCTATAAAGTCAATCAGCAACAATGTTGACGGGCATCAGCGCCGATCTAACGCATGGGAAAATGAGGAGTGATGGATCGTGGCGAGAGGACGATCCAGCCCAGGGTGGATGAGAGCGGAGAGTAGCTTCCGTCCATCGAATGACACACTCTCGTGGCTGTTTGACAGGTGACAAACGCAAGAACCCGAAATAATGAAAACGAAAGCGAGAGCGAAAAAGAAAAAAAGAAAAAAAGAAAAAGGAATAGCGCTGATGACATACTCGTTTGTGTCAAAGGGGAGCGATCCTACGCTGTTGTAAGGGTTGACAAAAGTATTCTGACTCTCAGCCTTGGTCTCAGTCATGGAGGCAGGAGGGAAGCGCGGAGGGAAGGAGAATCAAGAATTCAAGCAGATCGAAACTGGTGATGCGCAGCGATTTATATAGGCGTCGCACGCTTCTTGGGAACGGAGATGATGGTCGGCGATGCCGCGATGCTCATAAAGAAGGCCAGACCATCGAGGAAAACAGACTCGGAGTGTCTCTCCAGGGAGCTGGCCGCACAAGATTCAAGTCGAATCAGGTTCCATTGATCCCGGCTTCCCGAGGGCATAATTACGCGAACGACTTACCTCCGCCTGCTTCCTGGTTTCCCCCTGTTTTTCTTTTTTGCAATCCCCGACAACGCCCAGGCCAAACAGTACAGCGCTCAGCTAGCTCCCGCCCTGCCCTCCATGTTCATCATCTTTCCCTTGAAGGCGCTTAAATTTTATCCCGTCTTGCGACCATTTTATTTATCCTTTATTCCTGTGGACTTTAGCCATTTGCCCGGGATCGGATCGGGTGCCTTTCTCACGAGTTTTCTGTGTCGAATCTCGAAGCGGTTTTGGTTTTGGGAACGTTGGCTGGGCCTCTCCGTGGGTGATGGTGATCGCCACCGTCGCCACCACAGCTGTTGATCTACCGCCGCCCCCATTTCTGTTTAATGGCCAGGGAGTGAAATATCAGTCTGCTGCGTGTATTGTTCATGGTGTGTATTTCCCTGGTCGTCGCAAACATGATTGCGACTCGGAGCAAGGAAGAAGAACGGATGCGAACGAAGGCCATCCAAAATTGGCTACATGAAAGGGCTCGCTTACGGAACTTTTGTCGAACATTCCATAACTGCTAAATCGAGGACACTTAGCTTAATTAAATCAAGGCACTTCCACCTGGGCGTCGCGGAGTTCTGCCGGCAAGGCGCACATTCCGGGGATTACATCACCGCTCCTAGCATAATTTACTTGGACCCGACGCTCAGTCCACATCAGCACTGCCGTTCCCTCTGAGCATTTTCCCCACCGTTGATTCATGGGCACAGGTATTCACCTCGTGTTGATCATCACCTTACAAGCGCGAGCAGTGCGATCATTGCCATCACATTCACTCCCATTGCGCGCTTAGATAATGCCGTACCTTCGCAACTCGTTGCCTGCATTGTGCCCATATCCAGCTTTACTCATGACCACATGTTAGGGTACCATCACGTTTGGAAGCACACGTTATGAATGTAAATTACCAAATAAGATTGTCTCATTGTAGATCACACTCACACAACAAACGACGCTAATATTCCTTTTGACCCGTCCCTGCCTGCCGTAGTGGCGGACAGCCTCCGCTGCCCTCCTAGTCAACACAGCCGGCTTCCCTCCGCAACCTTATCCCTTGGCTCGTGCGACACCTTCGAGGAGTTTTTCGGCCTTTTCTCGCTCTTTCCGGCTAACAACAACTCCATCTAACATGCGCACTTTTGAGCAAGCCCGCATGACCAACCCACGATACGTGAGACGACCGATATAAGCCTCATCTGGGAGGTCTCGACGGAATTTTGCGTCCAGCTCGTGCCACGCCAGCGTCGGCGCGACACCGGTTGTTCCGACACGGGGGTTGCCCCTGTTCCCACCCCTGATAGACGTTCCGGCTCCTTTCTGGCCCAATTCCGGACCCGGGGGTTTGCTGGCGCTTTCGCTGCGATGTTCCCCACTTGCGCGGTGTAAGGGCTCAGATGGCTGAAGTGCCCCTGGCACATCTTTTACGAGTAGTGGCAAGTACCACCCTAGAGTGCATGGGTTCATCCTGGTGGGATACTGGTAAGCGAGAGGAACCCGAAGGACGGTGGGACGACGACAGGTGAAATGCGTATGAGAAGGGGAAAAATAATATATCTGATTGAGGATCCCAAATAAGGGGAGAAACGGGATCAAATAAAGGGGAAATTGCAGATTACGATAAGCCAGCGAACAGCCCGTACCTGAAGTCAACCATTTCCACGTCGGGGCAGCCCCTCAAGACTTTGATTATGCCTTTCGTGCCTTTGAGCCTTGAGCCAATAATCGTGAGTTTGTTGAGCCTATGTAGGCCTTCCAGAGGCTTCACATCTTCGAGAAAGTTGTAGTTGAGGTTAAGCACTCGTAGGTTGGGCACAAGCGTGGAAAAATTTGCGGGGAGCTTTGACAGCCGGCAGGCGGCAATCTCGAGGTAAATCAGATTGTAGCACGGTTCGGAAAGAAAATGAGCTGGCAGAGCGTTGCCTGTTTATGGTGCCGTCAATTAAAAATTGGCATTATATGTCGCCGTTCGGAGGGAAACCAATTCACTAACCCGATAAATATAGCCGCTTCGCGTCTCGTACGTCGCGTATTGAGAGAGATCTATCTGAATAGGGTCGTCGGTTCGCAGAAGAGCTAAAGACAGGACTCACAGGCTGTTCCCTCCTTGGTTGCGTAGGCTCAAACTCTCGAGTCTAACAAGCCGATCCGCTTTCGTTATCTCTGTGAGCGAGTTGTTGTCGATGTAAAGCACTCGTAGGCTCGGAAAATGGCTGGAATCGAGACGTTTCAAGCGGTTGGCGCTGAGACGCAATATGCGCAATCTAGGCAGGATGCCGTGAAGTTCGGGCTCATCAAGGGAGTTGTTGTCTACATCAGACAACAAAGAAAATTAGCAAATGCGGTGGAGAGATTAGCGCAAGGCGACGCATGAGAAAATTGCATTGCCTGGAAAGAATAACAGCAGAGTCTGCCATAAACAGGGCATCGTGTGGAGCAGTGGCGAAAGGCCGGCATTGGGGAGATCTCATCACCGATGCACCTGGTCCTCCAACCGGTCCATGAAGGCACAAGCACTTACCTAGATTGAGAACAATCAAAGAGGGCAGAAGGTGTAGACCAGCAACACGCTGGATCCGATTTTGGCTCACATTCAGAGCCTCGAGTCTTGGCCTGCGGGAGGAGCATCGTGGGTAAAGAATGGAACAAAGCCATGCGGAAACCGTGGCGGGGTAAGTGACAGGGATGTGACAACGGGGACGTGAAACGGTAAGTTAGCAAGGCAATCCCCGAATAGAGACGGTACGGGAAGGAGGCGCACCAGGAACATTGTGTGAAATCTATATTAGCAATGTGATTTCTCTGGAGACTAAGCTTGACTAGGCAGTCCATGTGCTGCAAGCCGTCAAGGGACTTGATGTGGTTCCCGTCCGCACGTAGTTCACGTAGATGTCGAAGGCACTCCAGTTCTAGACGTAAAATGCATCGGCTTCGATCAGGATAAGGCGGCGCATCAGTAACTTACGGCTCAAACTTTCGATGCTGTTATAACTAATGTCAAGGTTTTCTAAGCCGAGGAGATGTCTGAAGGAGGTTGCGCTCGTCAAGCTACGGTCACACAAGATCAGAAAGTCATTAGAGAGAGTAGGACGTGTTCCGTCCAGGTGAGCACGAACCTATTGCGAGAAACAGCTAGGGACCTGACCGTACCGGGAACCCCGCTTAGCCATGCCAACTGGTTGGAATCACTGTTCCCATGTTAGCCAACATTGTCAAGTTTACCCCTTCACGTCTGACCTACATTATCAGTGTACGAAGCTGAGGCAAAAATTCATTTAGCCTGGCAACACTCTCGATATTCTTGTTTGATAAATCAATAGAGCTCAATTCTTCCCAATAAGGTTCGAACGGCTGCATGTCGGTGATAACTTGAACGAGCATGTCATGGGCAATACCAAACGATGCCTCCGTTAAGAAAGTCGCATTCGCCATTTTTCCCGCTCCGGTTGTGGCTACGTTGGATGATATCGGGTACTGCGATCCTACGGCTGCGCACCGTGCAAGATCCGATGCTGGGATCTCCGTATCAGAGGCATCGTCCACACTGAGGTCGTGATCACTGCCGAGAAATGAGCTGCCGGTAGGTACGTGTACGAAGTCGATGGGTCTTGACGGCGAATTATTGTCCGAATTATCATCGATGCCTACGAACGTTAGGCGCAATATAAAACCCCCGAAGCTCACTTACTCGTACCCGTATTCTGGAGGCCATCCAACATCTCGCCAATGCGCTTTGAGCGGACAGAAGGTACAAAGCTCGGTTCTCCACCAGGGGCCTTAGTCCAGTCAATGTCGCTGCTGTTGTCTTGGTTTGTTCCTCGTCCAAGACCCCTGATGGGCCCTTCTCTCTTACCATCAGAGAAACTGACAGATCGTCGGTGCCCAGACTTGCTTGCAGGAGTACGGTAATTACTAGCCAGGGGATCAACCAATGATACAGCGGGACTCGCGACTGCACTCTTCAACGCAGAACGAATGGGCGTGGGCATTAGCATCGCACGAGATGGTCCAGGCGTGCCTACAACGGCAATGGCAGTATCTCCGTGGTGAGGCTCATCCTTGCTTGAATTCGGGTCGAAGACAATCTCAGGTGGACCAGCTAATGAGAGCGATGCGGATAATGCGCTGATTTCTGTTACCTCGTCGTCGTCGTCATCCGAATCTGTCGTGTCGTCCTCGCCAACGATACCTGGCGCTCGCATATGACTGTGAGAGGGTCCGTCGAAAGAGAAGGAAGTGAGTTCCATTTCTTCGTCATCACCTACTTCGTCAATGTAGCTGTTATCCGTTGATGCAAGCGCTGGCTCTCCAGCACCGTCGCCCAATAGCGAGTCGTCACGCAGACTCTCAATATCGTGGAATGGGTCTTCACTGTCTGCATCAATCTCCGAACCCGCCGCGTGTCCTGCACTACTGCTTTCTGGGGCCTTTGGCGCTGGCGGGACAGTTGCCTTGACCCATCGCATCTTGACCTTGTCGAATACCATCTTTCCAACCCGTTCTGGCAAGGAGGGTATGTCCTCTGGCGCAATACGTGTAATGTGGGCAGGGCCTGGGTGTTTCACGAAGGATCCTGAGCTGCCTGTCGTCAGTGTGGTCCCAGATACAGTGCTAGAAGAGACGAATCGATTGAGATCGTCGGTTTGACGCCCCAAAATAGACGACGTGGCGGATAGTGCCGTCCTTGCTGCAGGGGCTAGGAAGGTAGCATTGGTCTGAGTGCTCACTTGAAGTGCGACGGTGCTAGGCCGTGGTGTTGGATCGGGTGGACCAGGTGGTGGTGATGGGGGTGGGGCAACGAGAATGGGAGGCGCAGGGAAGCGTGCGTATATCCGAGATGTATTGAGGGAAGTGGAGCTGTTGTCCTGCTTTAACTTGTAAGTATCATCAAAGTGAGAAAGTGAGTTCGGGTGATCTTACCAGAAAAGAAGTTTTTGGTAAATAGCTTTCCTGAACCGGTGAGCGAGGGCCAAGTTGGATTCGTGAGGGGGAAGGAAGAGAGGGGATGCCAGGAACTGGGCTAATAGCCTGGGAAACGTTGGAGACACCAGGAATCTGTGTCGGTGGCAAGTCGGTCGCGTCAGTGGAGAATATACGCTTGGATCCTTTCATATCTTGCTTTAGCTGTGCCATCAAGCTCTCTGCTTGTTGCCTGTAACCCAAGGAGGAATGAGCCTTCCTTTTGTATGTAATTGCAACTGGATGTTCGTTCGCCCCAGATGAGTGAATGTCATCGGAGAAAGGAATAACTTGCAAGATATTGGTGAGACAGAAGACACGCCAAAAATGATCGACTTACATTCTCTTTGCACCCCCATTTTCCCAGATGAATCGTGTTTCGCGTCAGAGTGCGCGGCAGAGGTAATGGATACAGGGGTGGAGAGAATGGAGATGTCCCTTGCGCTCTTGATCCGGGCCATGAGAGACCTTGACTCTCCAACATAATCTTTTCTGCAAACCAGACCTCGCGTGCCACAATCGCTGCCATTTTCAGAGTCATCAAAGTCACTAACAGGGCTCAGTTTGACTCGCTTCGCGCTTCGTAATTCGATCGAACTGAACGGTCCTGAGGCCTCTGAGACGGTGGGAAGGCCAAACGGTGAGGAGGTGTTCGCTGCATGATTCGCTGCATTACTAGCTGAAGGAGAATTGATGGCGATGGAGTCAACCATGGCGGAAAGATGATCACGGGTGAAAGTATCGTATTGAAACTGGAAAAGGCGGAGAGGGGGATCGACCAAGGGAACGACAGAGGTAGCAGATCCTGGGGTACTCTTAGTTCGAGTAAAACCAGGGGAGGTAACACGGGGCGAGGGTGCAGAATCTGGGACCGTAAACGTGAACGGGCAATGCATGTTTGGCCGCCAACTGTCGAAGGTGGCAGCCTCGGACGGACTCGAGTTCACAAGCCCGCTCTGACTGAGAATACGTGAAGAGGCTGCAGGTACGATTGAGGGCGGCACACGGTGAGGAAGACGGCCATGTGTTGGAGGGTTGAGGGCTGTGTGGGAGGAATCCCGCCCGGGAGTGGGGGGGTCGAACATGCGCTCAAGGGGAATTGGGCTGAAGAAATCTTTGATGAGACTCTTCCCTCGTCCAGGAGTTTTTTGAGGAAGCGCAGAGGGGACATCTTGGCGAATGAGGAATGTACCGCCGGGGACGTCGACGTCGCCGACTGGGAGAACTTGAGAGCCAACGGGAGCTGTCAATGATATCGAGCGGGTGTGACCGTCGTCGCCACTATGGCCCTCTTCTGGCCACTCGTCTTGGAGTTCATCTGTTTGCCAGGCTGGTTGCATACTTTCGTTCCAAGCCGCTGCCACCGAGTGGGTGTCCTTTGCGCACGTGATCGCGAACGCAAGTGACTTTGCACCAAACAGTCCACATTTTTCGATATTTCAATGCTCACCAACGCGGAGACCCCGCAGGGTCCTCCCATATCATCCGAAGAATGTCCCCAGGAATGTCGTAGTTCGGCAGACTCTTATTCTCCGTCCAATCGCATGAAAAGAGGATCAGTTATCGCATCGGTGGACCCAGACAACGGCGATCTCTTCATCAACCACAAGCACGCGACCTCTAACGGCAAGCGCCAGAAATATACCAAAACACTGAGTGAGACACTCTCGGCCTCAAACGGAAAGGCCAAAATCTTCCCGTCCCTGCGAGAGCAGAGAGAACAATTGCCTATCGCGCGAGGTGCGGCCCTTTCATTTCATTCTCGACCACAGTACTTACCCCCTTCCCCTCTCTCTCCGCACAGGTCGGGAGTCACTCATACGCAGTATCGCGTCGAATAACGTGGTCATCGTCCTTGGTGAAACGGGATCTGGAAAGTCGACCCGTATGTTCCGATGCTGCTTTCTCGTGACCTTATCCATATAGTTGTACATAGAGCTTCCTCAATACCTGCTCGAGGATGGCTCTTACCGCAGGCAGATCGCCGTCACTCAGCCTCGACGTGTCGCGGCAACCACTCTCGCCATTCGCGTCTCAGCTGAGCAGGGGCAAGCTCTTGGCACTCTCGTCGGGTACTCGGTGCGCTTTGACGAGCGTGTAAGCCCCGGAACGCGAATCAAATACCTCACTGACGGAATGCTCGTACGAGAGATGATGGTCGATCCATTGCTCACGCGCTACGACGTTGTTATCGTGGATGAAGCACACGAACGTACCCTGCGTACAGACGTAGTGCTTGCCGGTTTGAAACGAATTTTACCTATGCGAAATGGCGATGGCGCCGACAGGAAGGGAAAAGGCAAGGCAAATCCCCTCAAGGTTGTCGTCATGTCTGCAACATTGGATGCAGAGAAGTTCAGCAAGTTTTTCGAGAAGTGTGTGCTTTTGCCACTCACGTTTCTCATTACTGAAAACTGAACAGCGCACCTGTGCTCTATGTTAAAGGTCGCCAGCACCCAGTATCCATATTCCACACGTCTACCAGCCAAAATGATTATGTCGACGCCGCGTCACGCACCTTCTTCCAGATTCACCTAGACAGGCCTCCGGGAGACGTTCTTATATTCCTTCCAGGTATTATTGAGCTCCCCATTGTCCTGTTTACTTTAAATCCTAATTGTAACCAGGCCAGGATGACATCGAGAGCCTTGAGAGTTCGTTGCGCATGTATGCCGATCAACTCCCCCAAGATGTACCCAAAGTGATCATCAATTCCCTTTATGCATCGCTTTCCAATGCGCAGCAAGCAAAAGTGTTCCAACCCACACCGCCCGATTCGCGCAAATGCGTCCTTGCTACCAATATAGCGGAAACCTCAATTACAATCCCCGGGGTCAGATACGTGATAGACACTGGGAAGCAGAAGGAGAAGAGGTACCTGGCAAGGATAGCAGGGAGCGGTGAAGCCTATTGAATGACCACCCATCGCACACTATTTCTGATTTGCATAGCTCAGGCTTTGACACCCTGCTGCCAACAGACATTACCAAATCTTCCGCCATGCAACGTACCGGTCGGGCAGGACGCGAGGGTCATGGCTACTGCTTCCGCCTCTATACTGAGGAGGCGTTCAACTCCATGGCTACCTCTTCTGAGCCAGAAATACAGCGTACTAACCTTACGGAGGCACTTCTAATGTTGAAGGTTATAGGCCAAGATTTGGACAGAATGCCATTTATGGATAGACCTGATCAGGAATCCAGTATGTTCCCCCCACCCCAGTCCGTAATCTCGTTTTACATGTTACAATGCAGTCGGTTCGGCGTTGCGGACACTCTGGCTCCTCGATGCTATTGACAATTCCCGCTGTCTAACAGACTTTGGACGATCACTCGCTATGTTCCCCCTTGAGCCACAGTATGCAGCAACACTGCTCACCTCCGTAAAACATCGGTGCACATCCGAGATCATATCCCTTCTTTCACTGCTGTCGTCCTCTGCTCCTCTTTTCCCCGATATCATATCACAGAGGGACGCAGCTAGTGAAGCCCGTGCAAAATTCCGCCATCCATCTGGCGACCATTGGACAATGCTGAATGTGTTCCGTGCATACGACGAGATATGTGTCTCGGAGGATAAGAGTGGGCGTAAAGACTGGTGCAAGCGGAATTTTGTCAACCAACGAGCACTTCGTGAGGCGGGTGACATTCGGACCCAGTTGCGAGGCGTCTGCGACCGGATGAATATTGACTCGAACCTATCTTGCGGAAACGAAGAGGCTCCCGTGCTCAAGAGTCTTCTGAAGGGTCTACTGCAACAAGTGGCGTTCTTGCAACCCGACGGCTCTTACAAGCAGATGATGGGTCCATCGGTGCGTCTGTTGAAGCCGCCTCTGTGCGTAGTACTAAGGTCTTTTCAACAACAGATGGTCAAGATCCACCCAAGTTCTTTCTTAATAGATAAGCGTTCACCGGCCATCATCTATGACAAGCTCGTAAGTTATAACGTCGCTGTTTGGTAAATGTTAAACTGAACTTGCTTAGGTGTGTACGACAAATATCTACGCTCGATGTGTGTCGGCGATATACAAGTCGTTTATTGTAGAATTTCCGAAACTTGGTGGGATGAGAGTGCCATAGCCGTAGCATATGTCTTGTACCGTACATATTGTATTTGAAAATCACGGCGGTTGGTGGGTCTCGGCAATTCTCGGAGTTTTGCCAATTTAAAGCGCTTGGTTGCTGGCAGTGCGGGGCCAAGGTCCGAAGCCTTTACTATAAGCAACACTCAACACTCACCCACCGTCCTCTCCCCTTCCTTCTTACTCGTCCTTAATTCTTTTGCTATGTTGCAGAGGAACACTCTGAGGCGTCTGCGTTGCGCAACTGGCAGGTCCAGGCTTCCTGTCACCCTCAAGCAGGGCTCTCTTCTCCTTCACCGCGAACTCGCCACTCCAACTTCGTCCCCGTCGCCGAACGACCCTTTCGCGAACGGTACCAATACTCACTATGCCGAGGAGATGTATCGCCATTGGAGAAAAGACCCGGCTTCGGTGCACGCCTCCTGGGACGCCTACTTCTCTGGCCTTGAGAAGGGGTTGGGTCCCAATGCCTTCCAGCCTGCACCCAGGTTTCTCCCTACCCCGTCAGACGGTGCCCCTGCACTTCACGCGTCTGGTGGTGCCCAACTTGATGACCATCTCAAAGTGCGCCTAATGATTACCGTTCTTATTCTTGATGCCAATGTCTTCGTAGGTACAACTGTTGGTCCGTGCCTACCAAGTTCGCGGGCACCATGTCGCCGAGCTTGATCCTCTCGGGATTCTCGATGCCGACCTCCAGGATGTGCACCCCCCCGAACTTGAATTGAGTCATTACGGCTTTACCGAACGTGATCTCGACAAGCAGATCACATTAGGTCCCGGTATCTTACCTCACTTTGCCACGGAGGACCGCAAGACCATGAGCCTTGGAGAAATCATCAAGACCCTTAAGCGCATATACTGTAAGTTTCCTCTTCTCGAGTTTATAACCGCATGTGACCAGGCATCAGGTGGTGCTGTCGGAATTCAGTATGTCCACATCCCGGACAAAGAGCAGTGTGACTGGATTCGTGAAAGAATCGAGGTACCGAAACCTTGGAATTACACCTTGGAGGAAAAGAGAATGATTCTCGACCGCCTCATTTGGTCCGAGTCCTTCGAGAAATTCATTGCCAGCAAGTACCCCAACGAGAAGCGGTTTGGCCTTGAAGGTTGCGAGTCACTCATTCCCGGCATGAAAGCTCTCATAGACCGCTCCGTGGATCATGGTGTCAAGCACGTCACCATTGGTATGCCCCATCGAGGCCGGTTAAATGTCTTGGCGAATGTCATCCGGAAGCCTATTGAAGCCATTCTAAACGAATTCTCTGGGGTGGTTGATTCAGACGCTTTCCAGCCTGGCGATGTAAAGTACCATCTTGGTGCCAATTACGTCCGCCCTACTCCATCCGGCAAGAAAGTCTCTCTATCCCTCGTCGCCAACCCATCCCATTTGGAAGCCTGCGACCCGGTCGTCCTCGGCAAAACTCGCGCGATCCAATTTTTGGAAAATGACGAAATTAGCCATAGCACTGCCATGGGCGTTTTGCTTCACGGTGATGCTGCTTTCGCAGGACAGGGCATCGTCTACGAAACTACCGGCTTCCACAATCTCCCGTGCTATGGCACTGGCGGCACAATCCATCTTATCGTCAATAACCAAATTGGCTTCACTACCGATCCTCGTTTCTCGCGATCAACGCCATATCCTTCCGATATTGCCAAATCCATTGATGCACCAATCTTCCACGTCAACGGCGACAACACAGAGGCCGTCACATTTGTTTGTCAACTCGCGGCCGACTACCGTGCTAAGTACAAGAAGGATGTCGTCTTAGATATCGTTTGTTACCGGCGCTACGGGCACAACGAAACTGACCAACCTAGCTTCACCCAGCCGCGGATGTACCAAGCTATCGAAAAGCAACCCACCCCCCTAACAGTATACACCAAATTCCTCGTCGGACGGGGTACTTTCACCGAGAAGGATATCGACGAGCACAAGAAGTGGGTCTGGGGCATGCTCGAGACAGCGGCCGAAGGCGCGAAAGATTACGTCCCGACGGGTAAAGAATGGCTCTCAGCCTCATGGCCAGGTTTCCCCTCCCCAAAGCAACTTGCGGAGCAGATCCTTCCAACTCGTCCGACTGGCGTCGACGAAGCGACGCTTAAGCACGTTGGCAAAGTTGTTTCATCCTATCCTTCGGACTTCAATGTCCATCGCAATCTTGCACGCATCGTCAAAGGCCGCGGCAAGTCTGTTGAAGATGGCGAAGGTATCGATTGGTCTACAGCTGAGGCCCTCGCGTTTGGTTCCCTTGCACTAGAGAAAAAGCACGTACGAGTGTCAGGACAAGACGTCGAGCGTGGGACCTTCTCCCAACGGCATGCGCTCCTCCATGACCAAGAAAATGAACGACAATACGCACCTTTGAATAACCTCGGTGGTGATCAAGCACGCTTTGTCGTTTGCAATTCGTCGTTGTCTGAATTTGGCACGCTTGGCTTTGAGCTTGGTTATTCCCTTGTCTCTCCTGACACGTTGACTATATGGGAGGCTCAGTTCGGTGATTTCGCCAATAATGCCCAGGCAATCATCGACCAGTTCATCGCATCGGGAGAACGGAAGTGGTTGCAGCGCACCGGCCTCGTCGTGAATTTACCGCATGGATACGATGGCCAAGGACCGGAACACTCCAGCGCGCGTATCGAGCGATTCTTGCAACTCTGTGACGATCATCCCAATCATTTCCCAAGCCCTGAGAAGCTTGAACGTATGCACCAAGACTGCAATATGCAAATTGTGTACCCAACGACGCCGGCTAACTATGTGAGTAGTTTGTACTGTCGCGAAGTTGGTCATCAATGTCCCCTTCTAGTTCCACGTTCTTCGCCGACAGATTCACCGTGATTTCCGCAAGCCGGTGCGTCCCCATCGTATGCGTCAAGCATATTTTCTCTTACATGTTTTACAGCTGGTCCTGTTCTTCTCCAAGTCGTTGCTTCGTCATCCGAAAGCGAAGTCATCCCTCTCGGAGATGGTCGATAATACTCATTTCCAGCGCTACTTGCCGGAAAGTTCCCAGGATCTTGTTTCTCCCAACGAAATACGGCGTCACATCCTCTGCTCAGGTAAGTGTTGTGTCTACCCGGCCTGTGACAGAACCCCAGTAAATACTTGCCGCCGCAGGTCAAGTTTACCATACACTCCTTCAGGAGCGTGAGGCGAAGGGCATTAAAGACGTAGCGATCAGCCGCGTAGAGCAGATCTCTCCCTTCCCTTATGATTTGGTATGTCCACCTCTCACCGGTGTTGGAATGTCGTTCGACTGTTTCCCAGATCGCTCCCCACCTCGACGTGTATCCTAATGCGGATATCCTCTGGTGCCAAGTAAGACCAATTTAATGTCGCGCTATTTATCTAACGTGTCGACACCTTTAGGAGGAACCTCTCAACAATGGCGCTTGGACTTATGTTGGGCCTCGTATCTACACCACCGGCAACGTAACCCAGCATCACAGAGGCAAATACCCTCACTACGCCGGTCGCGGACCTTCGAGCTCCGTCGCTACCGGTAGCAAGGTACCTCGGATTCATAAATCACCCACCTCCAGCTGACCATCTTTTAGGTTCAACATAAAAAGGAAATCGAGGCGTTCTTGCACACTGCCTTCGCCTAGTAATACGCTGTAACTTCATGAACTTCATAAATCCGGCTTTGAACTAGCACCCCGCACTGTCTAAAGCCTTACGTATCTGAATATATAGAACCTCTCCATTCCGATCATCCCGATCATTTGTTCATCACCGCTCCGCCTGCAACACGGGTACTGAGTGCCGTGGACCCCACAATGCGGGTCAGGTGTTCGCTTCCCCGGTGATACGCGCAACAACAGTTATGTATTAAAGGGATATACATTCATAGCAAACAAAACTTATACGCTGTTCGTCAACTTCGATAAAGCTATGTGAATGGAACCTGTGGCGCACGAACAGTCGTGGAGAAGCCGCGGAAGGCGGTGGAAGGGATAATAATGATACATGTACAAGGGCGCAACAAAACGATTACGCAAACGTTAAACGCTTTCTCGAACCAGCCTGCCGAGTCCGTTCCGAACATGTTGGCGCTGCGTGATGCTTGGAACAATCCTTCTCTGGCACTACCGATCGCGCCACAGGCTTGTCCTCAAAAGTCAAAAGGTCATAGAGGGACGCGATTTGATCACCCTGAATTTGACCGTAAATGTGATGAGGAACGTTTCAAATTAAAATGGCGTGATCTCCTCACCCTTTGCTCGAGGACATCGATTACCTCGCGCAAATGTTGCGCCAATACATTCCGCTTCACAACGTTTGAGGTGGGGTCCATAACTTTGTACTGGTCCGCCAGCTCGGTATAGATACTACGCGTGGAGCACTCAGCACGACGAAAAGATAGGAATGAGTGAACCCGTACCCTTTATAATGAGTAAAATCGTCCTCCAACTCTCTCAGCACCCGTACGAGTACCGTCTGTGGTGGAAGTTTGTCACTTCCTGAGCCCTTATCAAGGAAATCAAGGTTCATGGTGGCTCCGTGGTCCCTCTCGCCATCGGCGATCGAACCCTCTTCGAAGCCCTCGTCCTCTTCGCCTACATCCGCAACGGTAACCTTGCGACCCTTACTTGCCGGGTACCAGAGGGGCCTCTGGGGAGCCTCGTAATGCCGTCGTCGGTGGCACACGGTACATGTCTTTGCATTGTGCTCGGGTGCAGAGAAGAACATCCGCTCGAGGCGCGCGCCCCGTATCTGCGGGAATGGTGTCTCCCCTGCTGGTGGTCGTTCTCGGGCAGCGTGTGCGGGCGTCGGGGCGGAGGGACGAGAAGCTTGTACTGCGGGTGGTGGGCTTGAAACCCGTTCCCATCGGTGGATGCTGTCCGGGGTAGCAGCGCGCTCAACTGGAGATTCGACGATGCGAGAGCTGCGGGCTGAACCTATTGACGATGCCACGCTTGGCGCACGGTGCGATCCGTTGCTACTGAGTGAGTTCCCTAGTCTGGATGATGAGCGTGATCGCTCGGAACGCCGCTCTTCGAGTTCCACGGAAATGCGCTCGACTTCGTCATGGTCAACATAACGTCGCGTGCGGCCCACATTGCCTGTCATGGGAGTGGATCCAAAAGTTGCATGGTCAGTGCGGATGGTGCGCTCCAACAGAGCGCGACGCGCAAGAGCAGGTTGGACGTCCTCGATTTCATAGTCGTCGGCATCTCGTTGAGAATTGGGACTCCCGTCCTCGTCCTGTCCCTCTCCTAGTTCGGAGTTGTCGAGGTTTCCTTCCTGGCTTGCATCCGGGCCATGGTCCTGAGGTCCATCATGGGAATAAGAGAGACTACGCTCCCTTCTTTCTCTGAGGCCCTCCTCTACGACGCCCTTAAGTACTTCCACTTCGCCAGCGATTTTTTCTACCTCTCGCCGGAGCAGGTCGACCTCGCGCACCTTCTGCCGAAGAGTGCTCTTGTCTGCCTCTCGGAGAGTACGCAGTTCGTCGAGTAGTGCTTTATGCGTCGCGAGTTCGGATGTGAGTCTTGCCATGTGTGATCGAAGAGTGACAATAAGTGACTCCAGAGCTGTGCCATAGATCTAGTACCAAGACGGGGGAGAGTGGACAGGAGATAGCAACGAACCTTTCTTCTCCTCTACAGATTGTTTGTAGCGCTTCTGCTCCACCCTCGCGTCTTCTATAGCTCGCGCTTTTCCTTTCGTTCTTGAATCAGCCGCCTCTATTCGCTGCTGTCTGACCAAAAGATCTTCACGCTGTGCAACCAATGTGCGCTGACGCTCAACGTCCTGTCGACATACATCCAACTCGTGTTCGAGTTCCTTCATGCGCTTTCTCGATGTGTGGTTCTCGGTATCAAGATGGGCAATCTTTTTCTGTAAGAGGTTCATGGCTTGCTGCAGACGTGCTGGAGGGTAATGTAATGAGCAGAAAGCAGCAAGGGACACAAGAAGGCAAGACAGACCATGCCCATTTGGGTCCTCGGACTCCTTGCCTATATTCCCATAGGACTGGTGCGATTGCCCTTTGGCGGGGCTCTCGACAGCAACTGTTAGACCGGTTACATCAGGAAGTTGAACCAGCTTTTGCTTCGCGTTTGAGGAGCCAACGAAGGCATTTGCTGAGGTCACTTATTAGTTAGAAGGCACCATATTTCCTCGCCAATGGCTTACGTGGTATTGCTTTTGTCCTGAGTGCGCTTTGTGTAGGACCACTCTCCTTAGGGCCAACATGTGACAACCCTTCGATCTCCACGGGGGCGTGCCATCTGCTCTGCTCGACTTCTATTTCACGCGCCAGTCCCCTCGCCAATCTCGTGAAATGTGAGTTGGCGGTGGACGGCGTAGGTGGGCGAAGTGCGTTATCCATATGCGGCTTGATCTTCCGCGGACGGGGTGTCGGCTCGCCTTCTCCGACATCGGGTTGCACTGTACGAAGAGAGGAGCTCCGTGCATTTAAATGATGAGACTGAGGTGGTTGTTGTGATTCAAACCGACTCGAAGATGGTATCGGTCTCTGCGCAGGAGCATACGTATGAGATGCAGAACGGGGTCGCAGTGCAGGAGAGCGCGGGCGCTTTGGAGAGAGCATCAGGTGAGAGAGGGCATCGGAAAGTTTCGGCTTTGATGTTGGGTCTGGAGTGTCTAACTCTGATGAAGAGGATGACGTCGATTGCTCTGAGCGAGGCGAGCGGACGTGGCGAGCGGCAGCCCTGGCCTGCTGCGTGGATAAGACTCTGTTGAATTCTGTCATGCTATCCACAATGCGGGGGTCAATTGGCATGGAGTTCGACTGGAGAGAATCGTTATCAGTTGTTGCGAGAGAAAGTAAGAGGAAGGCGCACAGCATGTCGCGACGGAGCTTGATCAGCGCCAAGTAAACTGAATTGACTGCCCATGCCCGCAATGAGGTCCTGGAGAGGGCGGTCGGGGTCGTACTCTGCACCACTAAGGCTAATGTCACGCCTTTCGCCTCTTCCCGCAAGCCCAGCGCTAAGAGTGAGCGCACTGGCGTGATGTGCGGCCGTTGATAACGTCTCGCCTCCAACGAAAGGACGGACCCCTTCATCGTCCTCGCCAGTACGATAAGACCAGGCATGCAGTTGACTGATACCTTCATCCATATCGAGGGCGTCTCTAGAGGGATCGATAGAGTTGAAAGCAGAGAACGGAGCTGAGACGCTCGAGTGATGTCGAGGATTCTCAACAGAGAAGTCGTCATGAGTAGAGGAGAGGTGAAGAGACAAGTCTGTATGGAGGAGATTCTTCTCCAGTTGGATACGAGACTGTTCCTGCTCATCGCCGGCAATGCTGATGTCGAATTTTGGTGGTGCTCTCCCCATGGCTGGCGGCGCACGACGGGGAGTGAGGTGAGAGTCGGGTCGAGGCCAAGTAAACGCCAACACAAACAACCGACGCGTAGATCACGTGTCCGCGTTCACGCCTTCGTCCACAATGTCAGAGGAAAGATCACACAAGGCCCATCATCCGTCTCAGTCGGGTAAAAAGGCAGAAAAGAAAGCGAACAAAAAAGAAAAGCGTGGTG
This sequence comes from Lactarius hengduanensis, assembly GCA_021525025.1. Lineage (NCBI taxonomy): Eukaryota > Fungi > Basidiomycota > Agaricomycetes > Russulales > Russulaceae > Lactarius > Lactarius hengduanensis. Next base: position 88,974 of record JAKELI010000038.1, read on the forward strand.
GATTCAACGAAAAGGTACCCAGCCAACTCTTAGACGTCGTCTCAACATCTCACCATCTTTGCTCAAGGCATTCGCACCTAGATCGGGTCGCAGAGCAGAAAGGCAAGGTCGACGTGCTGCAGAAAAAGATCAAAGCCGTCTGCACGTACCTCTTGTCGATCGCACTCCCGATGACATCCCTCCACCGGTCATAGTTGCTATCGTTGGCCCACCAGGCGTGGGAAAGAGCACTCTTGTCAAGTCTCTGGTCCGCAGGTACACCAAGCAGACGCTCACTGACATCAGGGGTCCTGTGACGGTGGTTAGCGGGAAACTACGGCGACTCACCTTTATTGAGTGTAACAATGACCTCAATTCTATGTTCGACGTTGCCAAAGTCGCAGACCTCGTTCTTCTCATGGTTGACGGATCATTCGGCTTCGAGATGGTACGTATAACGACCGCTGTATCACATACCGAGAGCAAATCTTTTTTCACAGGAAACGTTTGAATTCCTGAACATACTCCAAGCTCATGGCTTTCCAAAAGTTATCGGTGTCCTCACCCACCTCGACCTTATCAAGAAAGCTGCTACCCTACGTGCCACCAAAAAAGCCCTGAAAAAACGTTTCTGGGCCGAAATTTATCAGGGTGCGAAGCTTTTCTACCTCTCTGGTGTCCTCAACGGCCGCTACCCCGACTCCGAAATTCTTAACTTGTCGCGATTCATATCTGTCATGAAGTTCCGCCCTCTTATCTTCCGCAACGCCCACCCATACCTCCTGGCGGACCGTTTTGAGGACCTCACTTCGCGCGAAAAAATACGTTTGTCCAAGGGAAAGTGCGATCGTGTTGTCACGATTTACGGTTACCTTCGTGGCACCAATTTACGGGAAGGCACTAAGGTGCACATTCCTGGGGTCGGTGATCTGGATATCCATTCTATCACCCTGCTTGGAGACCCATGTCCGTTTCCCACCCTTGACTCGGAAAAACGTCGGAAGCTTAGCGAGAAGAAGAAACTCCTTGTGCACGCACCGATGAGCGACGTTGGTGGTGTAATGTATGATAAAGATGCTGTGTGGGTCAACGTCCCGGGCAGCTTTACTCGTGATAATGCAGAAGGTGAGGGTCCACAGTCTTTCCCCTTACTCCTCTACTGACGATAGTCGTTTAGCCCTTCACGGGGAAGGTGAACAGATGGTCATGGATCTGCAAGAAGTCAACGAGACTCTCGAGGACGTCGTTGCGCGCAGTCACATTCGTCTTCTTGGTTCCTCGTCCAAATCACTTTCCATCCATCCCTTCCCTCGTGATATAGATGATGATGAAGAGCAAGAAAGTGATACACGGGACGACGGTGATGACCTGACAGACACCTCTGAAGACTATGACGGCGAGCTACGTCACAGCGAAGTAGAACTGCATTTTACTGGGCGCCCGACGCAACGAACAGTGCATCGATCAGCAGACAAGTTACCACCGACCCACGAACACGGAGGAGCTGACATCGAATACGCGGAGAGCGATTCTGACCTAGGAGAAGGTGACGACATAGGCGTGCGTATGCACGCCGGCTTGGGCGACAATAACAAAACAGACTTGCAGAGCGACACTGACGAAGGCATCGATGATGAAGTCCCAAAGTGGAAATCTAATTTATTGGACCAAGCAAGCGCATCGTTCCAGGTGGCAGGGAAACACAGGGACAGCAACTGGACGAAACTCATCTACTCAAGTACTCTGTCTCCACGTCGGATTGTACGGGATGAGTCAAGTGAAGAGGGCGAAGGGGACGAGAACAATGAGGAATATGACGACCTTTTCAAGCTGAAAAAGGTGACTGACGCGGACGCGGACGCCTTGGACGCTACGAAGGAGGCATACCTTCCTAATCAGTTAAGAAAATGGGCGGACGAGGAAGCGCTTGATTCCATTCGACACCTATTCATAACGGGTGGACTTGATCCCTCCATGGACGAAGGTGCCGGTAGCCGCAACGGTGCTGCAAGTGACGACGACATTGACGAGGACGAGGACGAAGGGACAAATCCCGATGACAATGATGAGGCCCCACAAGTAGACGATATCGATTCCGGTGCTGCCGCTCTTGTTGCCAAAAAGGAAGCCCTCAAGCGTAAATTCGACGAGCAGTACGACGATCCAGAGTCTGCTAAGCAAGATTTTTACACAGAAGCGAAAGAAGCAATATCTGTGCAGCGTGCTCTCAACCGTGCCGAATTCGCAGATGTCGATGCCGCCACACGCTCACTTGTTGAAGGTTACCGACCAGGCTCATATGTTCGCCTAGAACTTCATTCTGTGCCATGCGAGCTATCTGAACACTTCGACGCTACTCGTCCACTAGTAATAGGTGGACTCTTATCTGCAGAAGAACAGTTTGGCTTCGTACAAGTGCGTATCAAGCGCCATCGCTGGCACGCACGCACGCTGAAGACCAACGACCCTCTCATTCTGAGTTTGGGATGGCGGCGCTTCCAGACCGTACCAATATACTCGCTCGACGATCATTCGATTCGGATGCGCATGCTCAAATACACGCCAGAGCATATGCATTGCTACGCAACCTTCTATGGACCGGTGTCTGCTCCTAACACAGGATTCTGCGCGTTCAATTCCTTGGGAGCCGGTACTACAGCTTTCCGCATAGCGGCAACTGGTGTGGTCCTAGATATTGACCGATCAGTGAAGATCGTCAAAAAGCTCAAGTTAACTGGGGTGCCGTACAAGATTTTTAAAAACACGGCGTTCGTGAAGGACATGTTCTCGAGTGCCCTGGAAGTAGCCAAGTTCGAAGGTGCGAACCTCAGGACAGTTTCGGGCATACGCGGTCAAGTGAAAAAAGCGCTGCCAAAGCCTGATGGCGCGTTCAGAGCCACGTTCGAGGACAAGGTGTTGATGGGCTGGTGCGTGTCATCATTCCTTGGAGCTATCTTCCATACGACGGTTTTCTTAGACACCATATTCCTCCGCGCCTGGTATTCCATTCAGCCTCGCAAGTTCTACAATCCCGTCTCATCTCTTCTGCTTTCCACTCAGTCCAGCTGGAGTGGGATGCGCCTCACTGGTCAGGTGCGACGCGAGCAGGGCCTGTCTGCACCTCACCAACCCGATTCGACATACAAACCTATCGAGCGCCCTGAGCGGCGCTTCAACCCACTGAAAGTTCCCCGCAAGCTACAAGCATCGCTTCCTTATGCATCTAAACCGAAGCTCATGAAGTCCCAGAAGAAGGAGACATACCTTCAAAAGCGTGCCGTCTTACTCGAGCCCGAAGAGAAGAAGGCATTGGCGGTGATGCAACAGATGCATGCACTGCGAAAAGAAGCAATTGCGCGGCGACGGGAGAAGAAGCAAGGGCGCTCGGAAATTCGGAAAAAGCGACTCGAAAAGGACGAACGGAGAAAGAGAGAGAAGGAGCGAGAGGAAAGGAAGGAACATATGCGGGTAGCGGGGATAAAAAGCAAGCGCGAGGCGGAGAGAGAGGAAGGTGTCAGCCGGAAGAAGAAGAAAACCGAACACTAAGATGAGACATGGTATCGCCAGTGCTCGGTGACGGTCACACGGCGGCGATTCCGTTCAGGTTTACTTACAGACCCCTATCCTCGAGGACCGGGCCCGCATTCAGGTGTTCCCGGTCTACGAAACCCGCTCTGGTGAAGCCGTGCCTGACTAGTGATTGATGCTCAGCGGAGACACTTGCCGAAGTAGACGGTCTTGCCACATCGAGTACTGGCGACTTCCACGGGCATAGGAATAGGAAGACTACTTGTGATGGCCCTGCTTATTTCCTTCTTCTATCCAACCCCTGTCTTACGCTCAGAGCGCTCAGTTCCCGAGAGAGGGTTATGCTGGCTACGTATCGCAGCGTATGACGACTTGTCTTCCTGCACAGTAGTAGTCTTTACGAATCTTTCATCCCTCAGAAAAGCTGATGGATTCTCGCGACCTTTCAGAGCGACGTGATCCACCGTAGAAGCTGAGGTCAAGAAAACTCATTAATCACGACCACGACGTAGACGTAATCTGAGACCATGCATCATCTGAACTAGACCGCCCCTACGCCCTACATGAAAAAAAAAGTCGGGTGACCAGGCGGCGTACGACCTAATTCAGGACCGCCGTGATCATGGAACACACGCCCTACTCCTTGGTTCGCTCTATCGATAATGTGAGTGCGATGTATCTCGGAGCCTCTGTCGAGGGCACGCTCGCGAACTTCCAGTCTGAGAACAATTGTCTGCCCGCAGCAAGTTTTGGTTGGATACGGTGCACCCAAGTATCTTCGAATTAACTTGTTCCGTCTGCTCAATAGTTGCGACGGTTGCTATGTCTGGCGTGCGACGAACGATTCTCTGATATCGAGAAGACGATCTAAGCGAATGCAATCTCCGTGTTATTGCTACCGGTGTGGTACGCCCAACCCCCATTCCTGGTGTATGATTCATCATAAATTGGCGTTGGTTCGGACAACAGGGGAATTAGGGCTCTGAATTCGACGAGAACGTAGACTGTACGTGTACTGCGAACATCCGCTGTAATCAATATAAAACTGTGCAATGAAGACGCATGAACCCCCAAATGCGGTATCCAGTCTGTAACAAATACTGTAAGGGCCATCTGCTTTCTCACTAACCCAGAACAGAACACCAATGGATCAAAAAAAAAAAAAAAAAAACACCAATTCAATGAAACCGGAGTCGCTCTCCAAGAACCTCCGCCAGCTCCAAACCATCGTCAATAGTAAAGTTCGCGCAGCCCACGACCGCTACATCCTCCAATACGTCAATAGCCCGCCCTTCAATAGTGGAGTCGTCCGTCGTGCGCGCTCTTTCACGAACGGCTTCCACTATAGCTCTCCCGCTCAGTCGCTGGCAATTAATCAACTCCAAACTCCGGAGCCTTGGTAACAGCACTGTCCCGTCTGCATCCGGCGCAAGCAAACGCACAACTCGATCGGCCATGTCGCTCGCGACAATCCGGAATTCGGTCAACGACTCGGCACGAGAGAATAGCCACGAAAAGTCCTTCGTCCGCATGTCCGCATAATCCATCTCTAGTACACGTAATGGTGGGGAACTGCGGCCTAAAAGGCTCCGAACTCCCATACCCGTCGCGTGGTCGCTGCGCGGCGATTGGGAGAAATCAGAGAAATCATCATCCGAATCACCATCTTCGAGAGCACACTCGAAGCCAAAGGCTAGTTGGGTGGGAGACGGAAGAGATATTTCTGTTAGCGTGGGGGAAGGCGTGATCTCATCTGTCCATGTATTTGAGCCAGTCTCTAGGCTCTCGGGGAGGATGCCAGGTGCAGGAGGGGAGTGGGTGGGTGAACGCAAGGGGGGAAGAAGATAAGGGTTGAGGACGGGAAATTCGAAGTCAACGTTGAGATGCTCGAGGTAAAGCTCCTGTAAGGCAGGAGTGTGAAGATGTGAAAGCAAAATGCGCATGGCGAGTGTGCTATGTAGGACGAGAGAGCGCAGACGTGGGAGCGAGACGATAGGCGGTGGGCGCCGAATGTCCTCGGGGGTGATCACGGGCTTTGACATGGACCCTGTGAAGGAGAAGAGCTCAAGCTCGGGGCAGACGGTGAGAAATTGGAGAAGGTCGTCCGGGCGTACGTTCAGAGTTGATGAACTCTCGGAAACTGAGAGCGTGACGAAGCGGAGTGGGCTTAATGTGAGCGGGGAGGGAAGTTTGGACAACATGACGGCCATGAACAGAAGGTTTGAATTTAATGAGATCGTATAGGGCTTGAATGTGCCAGGAGGAACACTTTCCCCCGCCTCGGACACCTGAACCTGGATGTGATGAATTATTTCGTCCATCTCTGCTGGATCAATGATGACAACGTCGAGCTCTTCCAACTTTGGTTCGCCGTTTCCTCTGTCCCAAAAATCTCCGAAACAGACCGCCTCTTCTTTTGCACCTCCGATCGTACACGAGCGCCATCTACCTATATGGTTCAGGAAAGGTGAGAGGAGGGGGAGGAGGTTATCCCTTGATAAAATGTTGATGTCCACATCGAAAGGGAGACCCGAGCTGCGCGCAAGATATAAGTTGGCGACACGGTTGGCGAGATGGAAGGGCAGAGAGTGATCATCTAGGGGAATGAACTGGAATAGCCGCGGGGAGCGATCAGTGATGGCTTTCCAATGGCGGCAGACTTGTCCAAGGGTGACCACAGTGAGCGCAGACGAATGAACACACCAAGTGAATATATCGACTAGTAATTCTGTAGGGAGACACTCCATATGGCCTCAGGCAAGGAGTCGCGGCCCGACATTAATTTGAGTATATTTAAGTCCCTGTTATCTCTTTATTATATAATTGATTGAACTGCCCAATTGTGGCTGTCGGTGCTCGAATGGTCAACAAACTCTAATCATCACCGTCATCCCCAACACTCAGACACACATTCACACAAAATGCCCGGCGTACGCGACATCAGGTATGTCCCGTTTCCTCGAGAAATGAGATAGATCCAACGGTGCGCAATTTCTGCAGTGCAGAAGCCTTTATTACTGCATACGCATCCCATCTCAAACGATCGGGCAAGCTTGAGGTCCCTACTTGGGTCGATATCGTCAAAACCGGTGCATACAAGGAACTCGCACCTTATGACCCAGACTGGTATTATGTCCGTGCAGGTATGTTCGTGCGTGAGCGATTTGTCGGTATCAACAATACTTACTCGGTTGCAGCCGCTGTTGCACGGCACATCTACCTCCGCAAAGATGTTGGGATCGGTGCCCTTGCAAAACTCCATGGGGGTCGCAACCGTCGCGGGAATAGACCCTCTCGCCACGGCGACGCTTCTGCTTCTGTCCAACGTAAAATCTGCCAATCATTAGAGAAGATCGGCGTGCTCGAACAGGGAGCAAATGGTGGACGCCGCATCTCACAAGACGGACAGCGAGATCTCGACCGAATTGCTACTGCTGTCGTTGAGACCGAACGGGAGCAGGCGGAAGAAGACGAGGACGACGAAGAGGAAGAAGAGGAGGAGTAATGACGATACCTCCTCGCTACGCAGCGTGTAGTTTTTATGCTCCTTTGATGTAATGATCACAGGTCCCACTCTTGAGGATATGTTTGCGACGCATCACACCAATGCCTATGTCTAACGACACCCTTCCGTGTCCGTGCCGAGGACCGCATCCTACTGCTTTCGCGAACATATCGGTTATTCTGGAGTCTACACGGGGCAGAAGTGCGCTCACTCGACTGGTGCTTGTTTTTCGCCCAAGTCCGACGTATACGTTCACTGAACGGAAAGTGCCTTGGCTGGTACCTCAGAACATGCCACTTGCCAACTCACAGCGTGTGCACGCTGAGCATTGCTCACACTTGCAGAACAACGGTGTATGATATAATTACGTCACACTGAAGGTTAAACGTGGCGGTCAATCCAGACGGCAAGCAAGCACTCCTAGACCTGGCTCCCCCACATGCAAACGGCCATTATTAGGTCCATCAAAGAAGGAACCCAAATGGATTGACTAACAGAACTGACTCGTCACATGAGACAGAGAAGCTGTCTCGGAGGGCTGCCCCACGCAGTCTCTGATGCTTGAGCAGCAGAGCATCGACGACGCCGTCAAGATGCCCCGAGTCTCTTGGGTGTTTTCTACTACGTCGTCCGACAGAACCAGATGCAGGGTCGCGGAGAGTAAGGAGTAAAACCGCAAGAGGAAAGAACCGAAAACGAGGGCGTGGCACTGGAGGCTCGTGTGTCTGTGCAATTCGTTCCTAGACCGGTGACCGCTCCCTCTTTGATGCCAGCACCGCTAGGACCTCGTAAAACCGAGGGTTTTACGTCGCTCGCGACAACTACTGATTACGAGTCTAATTCGTTCCGGGGGTGATCTCCGCGCCCCAGCGGGCAACCGTGCATCGGTAGAAAGATCATTTCCGGGGGTGCCTTAGCAGTATAACTTTGGTGCCGAGGTACGAGGTCCCGACTACTGGCAAGTGAGATTTTCTGGTGTAAACCTCATCAGTTGGGTGAATCATGTATACAGTAAGGCCTGTGCAACACAACATATCGTGGCTAGTCATCCAAATGGTGTGGTGGTCATGCCCCCCTCGCGTCATACTTCAGTTCCTGCAGTTGCGATATACTTGCTCCGCCCTGGCGAATAAGTGTGTAGAAGGAATGATGGAGCACTATGGCGGTAAGTGCGAAACTCCACCACACGAAATTAGTCAGGCCCTGGCCGGTGAGTGCGCAATAGGCGGGAGCTATTGCGGCAGCCGCGTAGAGTCGTGAGTAATGTGTTCGAGTGCCTTGGACATGGCTGTCCAAGCGGGGAAACACCACCAGGCTAAGCACAATCACAGTGTGGAGCAACGCTATTAGAACGTCGAAGGGTATTCGCGGAGGCTCAGCGTTTGAAAGAAATGGGTTGAGAGGGTTTTCTCTTCGGAAGAGATATAGCGCATGCCTAACCCTGCAGGTTCAATGGACAGCGGGGACCACAAGCCAAAACGGGGACAGACAAGAAAGAAAAAAAACCCATGACCACCTGCAACAATAACCAAATTTGCCTATCAGATGCATCGTTCTCCGTTTTCAGCGTCTGTACAACCTGTTCTTGCTCTGCAAGGTGGGGTCAGATCAACGTTGGGTATCAGGACGACATGACATGACCTTGGTCATCTAATACAGCCGTATCTCTGAGTGGGTCGTCCGAGTCGCCCAGCAAACGAGAAGGGTGTCCTTTTCCTAACGTCTGGCATGAAGTGGTGTGTGCCACAGGAGCGTGTGTGTCAGTCAGATGAGTGGCCCGGGTGTCCCGGGTCAGATTTGTGCGTCCGTCCACACATGGCACTACAACCCTCAATTCCTCACAGAGTACCGGCACTCACTGCCATCGGTGGCGGTCGAATTGACGATGCGTTTAACAGTTCCCAACGAGGATACAATCACATCGACAACCCAGTGGATCAGTTAGAATCCAGCTCAGAAGAAGAAAGCGATAATGAGCACTCTGAGGAGTTGGACCATGACGATCGTTTTCATAGAGTCGAAGACGAAGACTGGGAAATTGTAGAAAAGGGTAAGCAAATCACGCACTCTGATCGTCCTCTTGCTAATCATGACCTCTGTAAGACTTCACCAAACAATATAATCGTTTGCGACAGCACCTTGCCGTGCATTCAGGGAATGCCGACGGTGTTCCCTCTTCAATCAGACGATCCACATCGGTTGCCTCTTATCCAACTGTCAATCGTCCTAAGGTGGCGACATCTCCGAGGTTGCCAGCATCAGATCAATTGTTCACCCTGGCGAAATACTCCTCGCGTCTAGCCAAGATCGATGTCCCATACATGATGGGTGTAGGTGTCAACAGGAAAGGACCGAGTTCTTACGCGAACATGAAGGACAAGTCCGACCGTGCGACTAACGAGCAGGTGCTTGACCCCCGCACGCGCATCATCCTTTTCAAGATGATCGGTCGTGGTCTGATCCAAGAGGTCAATGGGTGTGTGAGCACAGGCAAAGAGGTGGGTGACCCCCAATCTGACATTCAGCGTTGGATCTGAACAATGATCCTCCTCAGGCGAATGTCTATCACGCCCTCACACCAGAGTCTACGCATCTAGCGCTCAAAATTTACAAAACTTCGATACTAGTTTTCAAGGATCGGGACCGATATGTGAGCGGCGAGTATCGTTTTCGCCGGGGTTACAACCGTAAAAATCCTCGGAAGATGGTACGGCTATGGGCAGAGAAAGAGTTGCGCAATCTCAGGCGACTGCGCGCGGCAGGAATACCTTGCCCCGAGCCTCTTGAAGTACGGGAGAATGTCTTGGTCATGAGCTTCCTCGGGGATAGAGAAGGCTGGTGAGCAGAGGCGATATATTCCTTTTATATTTCTAACTTCATCGTCTTCCAGGGCGTCACCTCGGCTGAAGGATGCGGAGATCGAAGACCAATCGATATACGCTTCCCTGTACACCGAGCTCATATTCAACATTCGCAAGCTCTTCCACCAATGCAAGCTCGTGCACGCTGATCTCTCGGAATATAACATCCTCTATCACGACAGCCACTTGTACATCATTGATGTTTCTCAAAGTGTGGAGCACGACCACCCCTCTGCGTTTGATTTCTTGCGCAATGACATCAAGAATGTCGATGACTTTTTCTCAAAAATGGGAGTTAACTGCCTTGGTTTGCGGCGGTCATTCGAGTTTATCGTGAAAGAAAATCTAGACCCTACGAACGGGACCAGTGACGAGGATGTGTTCAAGAAGCTGCTTTCCACCCCAGAGGAACCATCGAGGAACGATTCCACCGAAGCAGCTGTCGGACAGTCTGCGCACGAGGATGCCGTGTTCGAGAAGTCGTTTATCCCCCGTACACTCGGCGAACTGTTCGATCCGGAGCGTGACATCGCGGCACTTTCGCTTGACGATCTGGAGAGGCCAATCTACGCCAACACGATTGAGTTAGTGCAGCCAACGACAAGTGGCCCGGCAGGAGCAGACAGCGTGCGAGCCGATGTCAGCGGGGTGTCCTCGTCCGACGACGGCTCTCAAGACAGCGAGAGCAATACTGGCAGCGAAGCGGGAGAAAGGAATAGTAGACTTTTTGAGGACAAACACCCACGCGGTCATCGACACGAAGACAGAGAACTAAAGAAGGTACGTCCTCCTTTTCCATATATGCGCCGTTGTTTGATTCCGGCTCAGGAGCGGAAAAAAGCAACAAAAACCGAACAACGTGAGAGGCGAAAATCGAAGATGCCCAAGGCAGAAAAGAAGAGGCGTATAAAGGCTTCGCGCTAAGCCTGTATATCATTACTGTATCCGTGGTATCCCACCCGCCAACACACCTTTCCATGATAAAACTATAAATGTACCTTATAGAAAATAACGTTATTACCACAGACATCAGCCCCTCGTTATCCACCGCAATGGTCCTCCGGAGAGCCAAAGTTTTTGGGGCCTCAATTTTTTCCTCGACAATCTTTTATGTCTGAGGAGGGTTATTTCCAATGCATTTATTAGACCAAAGGACCACGCGAACCTTAGGCATCCGTAATGCACCCGTGGCTAGCGTCTTCTACGACTTTAATATACTTGTACAAAGTCCCTTGCTGTGCCTTAAGTGGTGGGGCAGTCCACCGCTGCCTGCGAAGTTCGAGCTCTTCAGCTGATACTTGCAAGTCGATTGTGTTTTCAACGGCGTCTACAGAGATGACATCTCCGTCGCGGACAAGCGCAATTGGGCCACCGACTTGAGCCTCTGGGACGACGTGGCCAATTACGAACCCATGAGAGCTTTGCAGCGACGAATCAGCGAAATGTCATCAGGGCACTGCACGTCAAAGATAGTCGTGGGGGTACTCACCCTCCACTGAATCTTCCATCAGTCACGCATGCCACATCCTGGCCCAACCCAGCACCCATTATCAGACTTGTAGGTTTAAGCATTTCGGGCATGCCTGACTCTCCGTTTAAGTCTGGCCAATAGAAACAGCTTAGGGTGACGCACCGGGCCCGCCTTTAGGTCCAAGATATCGTAGGACCACGACGGTCTTCTCACCCTTTTTAATCGTCCCGCTCTCAACTGCACGTACGAAATCGTCTTCAGAGTCGAATGCACGGGCCTTTCCGGTGAAGCCGAGGCCCTCTTTGCCAGTAATTTTTGCTATTGCACCCCCTGGCGCTAGATTACCCTTGAGCACTCTGCCCATTCACATCAGAACACAGCGAAAAGAGGTGGTGCACTGGACACGAACCGAATGTGACCACTGTCCTTTATGGGGTTTTCCAAAGGACGGATGACGTCTTGATTACTCGACAGCTCCCCGTGTTCGTGAGTCCAGCGCTCGAGATTCTCCCCCAAAGTTCGGCCCGTAATAGTCATGTTGTTGCCATCAATAAGATTGTTCTTTAGCAGGTATGCAAGAACCTCTGCGTCATATAAGGACCCAATCAATGTTTGATGAGAATGCAATTACTGACTGGGGATACCGCCGATTTTGTACACATCCTCCATCACATACTTGCCACTAGGCTTGAGATTCGCGATAAACGGCACTCTATCCGACACGTTCTGGAAGTCGGACAACTCTAGTTTTATGCCTACGGAATGGGCGATAGCGATGAGATGTAAGACTGCGTTGGTAGAGCCGCCAAGAATCATGGTAAGAACCTAGAAGAGGAAAACGGTGCCGATCATGAAGCGCCAAACCGCACGCTTGGAAAAACAAATTAACCATACCATAGCATTTTCGAAGGCAGAACGAACCATGATATCTCTGGGACAAATGTTCTTTTCCAAGAGATTGTACATGGTCCCCCCAACCGAATCGCACTCGGCTAACTTCTCTGGGCTTTCAGCGGGGAATGAAGATGAACCCGGTAGTGTCATCCCAAGAGCCTCTGCGGCACTGGCCATTGTATTTGCAGTATACATCTTTCCTTTGCGTAAGCTTGTGGAATTCGTAGAAGCAGACACAACATACCCCTCCACATGCGCCAGGACCCGGGCATGCATGCCGCACTGTGTTGTACCGTTCTCTCTCTGCTCCTGAAGTTTGACCGTCTTGTAAATATTTCCCGTACGACTGGAAAGCAGAAACAATGTCTAGTTGCGGAGCACCCTCACACGAGCCGGGACGCATGGTGCCACCGTATACCATGAGGCCAGGACGGTTTAACCTGCCAACTGAAAAAGAGGGTTGGATACTAGATAGGAAAGAATATTTCGATAGACGCGTACGGGCCATAAGTACACCGGGCATATTCTTGTCGCATCCCGGAATAACGACCATACCATCAAGCCAATGGCCACCGGCGGCCGTCTCAACTTGGTCGGCAATAAGATCCCTAGATTGGAGAGAATATGACATCCCGCGAGTTCCCATACTGATGCCATCGCTGACGCCAACTGTACCAAACTGGTAACCGACGATGCCAGAATTGGTCAACGAAGCTTTGGCGCGCTGTCCTAGTCCTAATAAATGACGGTTACAACTCAAAGCAAGATCTCAGTTTCAGAGAGAATGGACAAGAGAGAAAACCTCACGGGTTGCCTTCATACCTACGGACGATCAGATTAACTAAAGTAACAGCCAACGAAGGAAAACTATGCACCAAACACTCGCTACGCCAACCATGGCTTTGTTGAAATCATCGTCGGAGCGAATGCCATCGGTAGCATAAAGCATCGCCTGAACCGCAACCAAAGGATAAATGATAGTGAGTCAGTCGTCAAGTTCCGTACTTGCCTGGCTGGCGCCTTGGGCTTTGGGTTGAGTTACTGTCCTGGAGTATCTGTTCAAGACAGGTTCTTCTTCCCGCTTCTGGGAGCACGACGAGAACTTCCTGAATGGTGTCTGAACGGCGCATTTTCGTGAATTGCGGGCCAACAAGTTCGACATGTCCTGGCTTGTGTCCTGGTCAAACAAAATGTCGCCAAGTTGATTTGGCGCGACAGTGAGTCTTAGTCAGCAAGGGATCGACCGAAATGGAAATTGATTATCACTTATGAATAATTACAGTCACAAGCTCTGTAAGTCCCTGTGGCGGAGAAAGAGAAGATCGATACGATAAACCCCAATCACCCCTTGCTATAGCCTGCAGGGTTTCTGATGTATTGAATACGACAAGGAATATGAGGTTCAGACGGGTGACATGGTGACAGGGGAACTCGCCAGTAAAAGATTTACCTCCAACGGGATACTTGCATGAAGCGACTCCTGTGTCCTTCCTTTGTCCACCAAGTCACTAGTGGGTTAGCAGTATGCGGCGAAGCCAAAAACCTATTAGAAGCTTTTTGAGTTGTAGTGACCATGTCATCGGACCCAACATACCAGATTTGGATATCTTCCTCGTTAAGATCTACACCGCTGTTTGATTCAAATATGGTATTGCCTATTCGCGAGTAGGAAAAGCGGGAAAATACATTGGAAAGAGTAAATTTGGGGATGAATCGGTGATACTCTGCACCGAGGCGCAGGGTTTCGAGAACTATGCGACAATCCTGGCTGACCACGTACATGTTGTAAAATGCACAATCGTCTCAATCAAACATATAATTATATCCAGAGGAAGGGAATAATAATCACGGTGGTTATGCTGCGGTAGCCCCTCAGATTTATGGTCCGTGCAGGAGCAAAAAAGATGTTGCGGAAGCAAACCTTATGGGTAATTTCGAGCATCTGACCCCTGTTGTCAGAGTCTGCTCGCTGTTCGCCTTGCTATCGCGAATGGGTCGACGAATCCCCTCCACGCCCTCAGACTGATTGCTTCGTCGAAAGCCCAGTCCAATGCCCCCAGTGTCCCCTTCAGATCAGCTAGCCAGGACAAGTCACCCCCAGAGTCCACCACCTATGGAGAAGCACGATCGATCTCAGAGCCCTAGCATTAGCTTCCTCCCCCCTACGTTGCACAGACATCTCAGGTCTGCACCCCAGTCATCATCGCGTAGAATACCGGCCGCTGCAGCCCATACACTAGCCCTCTGGTCCGGTGGGCAGCGGTCTACGACTGACCCTGCAATTTACACATATCCACCCCCACTTAATACTCCCAGAGAGCCCGTGGTGCCACATTCTGAAAACAAGCAACCGGAGACAACGAACGAATGGCAGATCAGTGTCCGTCAGAGTGAAACTCCCATTTGGGACGAAAAGTTTCCGCCCCCGCATCGCATTGGCCATGCCGAGAGTTATCCGCGCGCTGACGATTCCAGCAGCTGGGGAGGGGGCTACTCCTCACCGCGTAGGACACACTCTTCGGACTGGCGGCCGGTTCCCCTCGAGCGGTATGAAGGGTATCCTCTTCCGAGCCGTACGCTTACCTGAAAAATTTGTCGTGTTCGTGAGTTGATCATATTTGAACAGGGTACTCGATCAGCCCGCAATTTGCACGGCCACAGAGAGCGCTAGCAGAACCATCTTCTAGTCGCATCAGCTTTATACCCTATGTCGCAGAGCCCGAAGTACTTGCCGCGCGGCCATACGGCCACCCGAATCTGAATGCTAGTGTTGCGACCGACCAGTCACACGAACAGCCGTATTTACAGCCTGCTACGTTTCATGGTCTCCCAGGACTTTCAAGTCCAGACGATTTCGTGGGCCCACTGCTTGATTCGGTATTGCTAAATGTGCCAGGGCCACCCACAACAGTTGATGGTTCCTCATCTGAAGCTGGCCAAGGGGATATAGAAGACGAGGGTAGCCCTAGAAGTATTTCGTCCGAGGGAAAACGGAAGGCTAGCAACATACTGGAAGAGGACAGACCTTTGCGAAGATTCAAGAAGAAGACGGAAATTGCGTGCGATTTCTGCAGAGGTAAGTGGCCCCGAATGAAGCCCACGAGAAGTCGCAGTGTGATTGTGGCTGCTCGTGGACGCCATTGTGGTCCATTCTTCTGTTGACGTAAATCCTTCAGGAAGGAAACTCGGCTGCAGTGGTGATAGGCCAAAATGCAAGGCATGCATTAAACGAAAGGGAGAATGCATTTACGCGCTCGCGCCCCGACGGCGAGGCCCTGGCAAAGCCCCGAGAGGCAGCAGGAAGCTCGCAAAGGGCCAGCAGTCATTTCCCAGTAGCGACTTCACCTTTCGGGTGCCTTTTCCTCCTCCAATACAACCCCCCGCTGTGGACAACTTCGAACTTCCGCCAGCGAACGTTGAGCAGAGTCGGGACCGCGAACGGCGGGCAAGCAGCGTCGATCGGATCTTCTTGACCTCATATCCTTGACTGGCGACATCACATGATCGCGCGACTCGATATATTATTGGATTAATGTCGGATTAATGGGAGGTCAGACACTAACATTGAACGGGAAGAGCAAGAGTTGGTGCCTCAAAGAAACCTGAACATAGGAGAGCCATGGAGAGTCCACAGGCGAGAAGCAACGTTGGCGCAATAATGTACGGACTTGGAGAGGTTAGAGAATCACTTTAGGAAAATATTCAATTAACTTAGTATATTCACTATATTGCTTACAACCTCCTTATATTATTTTATTACGTCAGGTAAAGGTCCACATCGCCTGAGCAACCCCGGTCTGCCGCTGCGAGAAGTCTGACAAAGTATACTGTAGGACAGACAACCTCTTTCCGACATGTATACAACTAATGGAATTATGACAGCAACTATGTGCTCTGTTTGTCCCAAGTTCGTCCCCTCCAAACTTCGTAACTGCATCATGTGGAGGTCGCGACCCATACGCACCTCAAGTTATAGTGGGTGGGCTGAATCAGGCACGCACCGAACTGGGGTGGGACCGGGCAGGTGCAAGGCAAGCCATCCAGCCCCGGTTCCGGCTCGGGTCTGGCCCAACCTGAGTGAGGGAATAGGCGCCTAACAAATCGATCCCGCTGGCAAACGAGATAAGGGTGGATGGCATAAGCCTTAGGCCGACAACGGCGACTCGAGTGGAACCCTTCGCTCTCTACTGTATCGCTGGATAGCGAAGGAAATTGTTTTTTCTGGACTCAACAACAACCTCTGCATCCTCGAATTGACATACGCTATGACACGCTGCATTGACATGCTTCGTCCTCGCTCCGTCGACTTGACAAAGAGGAGCACACTAACAGACCTCTGAGCCTCAACTAGGAAACCAGATAACTACCCAACCCACTTGTATTGACAATCAAAATGACTTTGTTCTAGTATATGTATGTACAATCGTATTGCTACGGTCCCTGGCACAGACAAATGTCTTGTTTCTCGGAGTTGTGAGGGGTTCTCGGGATGAGTCGAGTCCACCTCCGTTAGGACACCTCAGTATGGTAAGGAGGTCCCAAGCAGACGACGGCCGAGTGAATACAGCGGGATTGAGAAGCCAGGCGTTATCGGAAGCCGCGGAAAGCTACGCACGAGGATAAGGGGAAAGGTTCTAGACCCTCAGCGGAAAGAGAAGATGCTTCTGATCCGCCGCAACGGGACAGTGTTTCTTTGGTTGACCACGGTGAGAAGGTGCGGTTAATGAGGTGCGCGCGATGGGCGGCCGTGAGGGTGAAGGAAACCGTGGATTGGGATGGTCGTAGCAATGTTATGGACGTGAATGGGTCCTCATTGTTTTTTCCGTCGATAGAAAAAAGGGGGGGTGAAAGTGGAGTTTATTTATGAAGATAAGCGCCCCGAATGAATTGGTAGAATTGGCTCGGAACAGAGTTGGGATATGAGGCCGGGGCGGCGCCGCGGAGAGAAAGGAACGTAAGTCCGGCCGGGGAACTCAGTGCCCCGCACCGCGTCGCCTCAGCTTGCCAGGGCAAGCCACGGCTAGCCAACCGCTCTCCGCTGGGCCCGTTCGCTCCTTTCCTTCCCCCGCCATGGACAAAATCGACCAACGGGCCCGGCGTGACCATGAGGACCGTCTCGACAGGCTACCCTCGCAAGATCACCACCTCTCTTCCTATCCGGCACCACCCGCTCAGGCTCTCCTCGCTTCACGGAACGGCACTATCGCTACTCGGGTTGACGGACCTTCCAGCGGATACTCCCTCATTGTTGCTGGGCAAGCAACAGGAAAAACTGCATTCCTCCGCCTCCTCCTTGACACCAGCGATATTGCCCCGACCACCTCTCAGGACCAGCTTGCATCCGTCGCCAAGTTTGTCCAAGGATGTGCTGGCCATACCTCTCACATCCGCACTGTCTCGTTCGACATTGAACTGGACCCCTTAGACAATTGTCAGCATCAGTCTATTACCCTCACCCTCACAGATACACCGTCCCTTGATGTCCGGGACGAGGTAACCTCCGAGCGTCTCGTCAATGACATCCTTCGGTACGTCGAGACAAAGTTCTCAGAAAGCCTGGAAGATGTGCGTCGCACTTATTTGTCATCACAACGCGGTCCCCTTATACTCATCAATGCAGGAGTACAAGGCTCGGACAGGCGATCACCATGTCCACCTGTATGTTGCCAATTCATTATTGCCGGCGCCTCCGTTGTATCCCTTTCCCATGCACTCACGGTCATCAACAGATGCGTTTATTTCTTGGATCCTGATTCCATCATTCCTCCGTCCGCCATCCGTCCACCAGCCCCCTTGCTTCCGCGCACGCGCAACGGGAGTGTGTCCCAACCCGATGCTGAGCCCGTTATCCTCGAACCCCCGGTCACCACTAACCCGCTCCTTCGTCGGCCAGTCCTCCCTCAGGCGGAGATCAACGTTATTCGCACACTTTCTTCCCGAGTCAATGTTTTGCCCGTCGTCGCCCGAGCCGACACCCTCACAAATGACAGACTTGCTGTGATTAAATTAGCTATAAGACGGGATCTGGCCGAAGCCGGTATCGGATTCGGAATATTTGACCTTGATACACATCCGCCATCCAATGGCGACAACAACAAAGGGTTCAATAGCCTATCCAATGGATCTTCATCTTCCCCTTGCGGCTCTTCACCCACCTCGCCCGTTTCTCCTTCCTTTCCCCGACTCCCATATGCACTGGTTGCTCCGGATTGCTATTCGCACAGTGACGGTGTCAACCGTCCAGCACTACCGCGCCATGAGCTCGTGCTACAATACAGTCCCTCTGGTCGTCCCTCGTCTCCCAACGTTCACTCGACCAAGCTTGTCCGCGGAAAGTTTATTCGTAGTTATCGCTGGGGTTCCATTGACGTTCTTGACCCCAACCATTCTGACTTTCTTCCCCTTCGTCAAGCAGTTTTCCATCATATGCAGGTGAGAATAGTTTTTTCCCGGATCTTTGTAGACCTATAAGATCTGTCTTTTAGACTCTGCAGAAGTACACACGCGAATACTTGTATGATAAGTTCAGGATGGAGTACATGATGCAGCATCACCCATGTGAAACCCGGTCAAATCCAGCCAACGGGCAGCTGCCACCACTCTCCAGCCGGCCAATCCTTACCATAGACGCTCCTCCCTTGCACTCTAATATGCCTCGACATTCTACGATCACCGGATCGCGTCAAATACCTGTTGTAGATGCCCACGCCCCCCCGATGAACTCGGCTTTGTCCGACTCGGGTCAAGAAAATAGCAGATCATCTACAAGTCAGTGATCTTTGTGGATGTCCTTGCCCTACCCGCACTAATTGAACTGTGTTCATGCAGAAGCGAACCGGCAGCGCGCCAAAAAGATCACTGTCGCGTGCAATTTCTGTCGCTGTAGGTGGTCTCGTATCATGTTACCGGTCGTCCCGGTCTGAATGGGCTTGTGTTTACAGCGCGCAAACTAAAATGTGATGGCGGACGACCTGCCTGCCATCAATGCCTCAAAAGGTCAAATTCATGCGATTACATGATACCGCAGAAGCGACGCGGTGGCATGCGCCAGCGACGAAATCTGAACAATAGCGATAGCGAGGGTGCAAGTGGCGATGAACGTTCGGTCGAGCTAGAACCCTCAGCATCTCCGGAAGCTGTGCCTAAACCTCTGGTTCGCGTCGGGACAGAGTGTGAACTTCCTCCCCTAGACGTCATTCAACAACAGCCGGCATTTGTGAAGCATGAGGATATTCCTCCCATGAAACATCAACAATTCCCGCAACACAAGTCCGAGCAACTGCTCACTACGTCATCGGAGAGGCGGGCAGTACCGTTCATGGATACTGATCGCCCTGGACAGTTGCCACCGATGGCGCTATCACCCCCGTCCGGTCTCAATACCAGCGCGCCACCGCTTTTGCCGTCGATCAGAGCTCCGGAAGAGCCGCTACCGCCGGCGCTTTCTTCGGGCCTGCAGCCACCCGAAGTGGCAATACAACGGAAGCGCACGCCCGCGGTTTCTGGAAAAGGCAATCGATCGTCGTCAAACTATGGACCAAAAGTGGTTGCGTGCAATCACTGTAGAGGTACGTAATTAGAGGCAACTCAAACCAACCACAACTTATCAACAAGGTTTTAGCGCGAAAGACCAAGTGCGATGGTGGCCATCCAACATGCTCCAGTTGCGCGCGACGATCGCTGACCTGTAACTATGTCAACGACCCCAACGCGCCGGGCGGGCCGCGGCGGAAGGGGAGTACGGCAGCGTCCGAACCTGCTTCCGCTATTTCGAGCGGGCCGGTCTCGGCAGGGCCATCGTCCGCGTCGACTGGATACAACGACGACCGGATGGAGAGGGAAAGGGAACGTTTGGAAAGTCAACCACCATCAAAGCGGATTCGAGTAGAAGGCGGATCGACGGCTTCACCAGTACCTGTTCTTGGCATTCCCTGAGGGCGTTCGGTTGGGAGGGCGTTAATTCTTCTTTGCTGCGCTTTGATTCGTTTCTTCTTTCCGGTTTCTATGTGAGCGTTGTTGTAAAGAGGTTGGTGTGTGAAGAGCGTGCGACGCAGATAGCTGTAGTACTGTACTGTAGAGTTGTGAGGGGGATAAAGCGTCGTTATGTAATGTTGTCATAAGGTCGTGCCTTGCTTTTCACAATAACCTAACTTCGCTCCTTCTTCTCCTCCGCGCGCACCCCATTCTTTGTTATTTATTATAAACATATTCTCTCTCTTTCTCACTATCTTCCATGTTCCGTGGTTTTCGAAAGAAGTCCGTCAAGGAGCCGGTCGAAATCCCCACTCGCAGGACCTCGCTCCCAGATATCACCTCACAGGATGTTCAGTGGCCTGAAGACCTGGTTGATATCGCTGCTATTCGCCACACCCCTCCTCCGGAGCCCCAACCTCAAGGTGCAGCTCCCGTCCCCATATCCTTTCAGACCGATGAACGCGGCACCACGCCATTTCACAAACCGTTTCGTCAATACTCAGGACGCTCTCATGATGTCGGGGACCGCTCTATCTCTTCGATCTACATGTCTCCCCCTCCTTCAGCGTTTCACGCTTCCTCGGGTCCGACGGCGCGTGTCGGTCAGCGTCGCGCCCGCGTTCCACCCAAGTTCAACCTCATGGTGAGTCGTGAAACGCGCCGTGTCGCGACGGCTCTGTCTCACAGATGTGCACTAGGTTGCTGGTGCCCAAGGTACTGGAAAAACTTCTCTCTTGCGTCTTCTTCTTGACACCGCGGACATCTCTCCCGCTGCCACCACTGAACAACGCGCGTCTTTTGACCATTTCATGCGCGGTGGCGTCAAGGCAACCCCTCGCATTCACTCCGCCACGATAGATATTCATGAGTCCCGTTTCGACCGGGTCCTTCTTTCCGTAATCGACACCCCTGGACTGGACTTCCAGGAGGGTCGCGAGCTCAAACTGGAGAGGCAGGTTTCAAACATCATGAAGTATCTGGACGGCCTCTACGCCGACACCATGAGTGAGGTTTGTCGCTCCATTCTTATAGATGTCCGAGCGTAAGCGAATTTGTCATTTCAGGAGTCGAAAGTCGTGCGACAGAGTAAGGCAGATGAACATGTGCATCTGTGAGTTTCACCATTCACGTACCCTCCTACTTCTCATCGTTTCATAGCTGTATTTACCTCATCGATCCCACCTCAATCATGGCTTCCATGGCCCGCCGTCGTCTCTTCTCATTCAAGTCGCGTTCGAAAGCAACGGTATCCGCGCAGAATCCAGAAGAAACGCCGCCACTTACCGATGACGACGGTGATTCGGACCTCGATAGTGATAACAACCCAACTGGTTTGACGATGTCGCCCGCGGAACTTCGTGTCATCAGGCGCCTTGCGGAGCGTGTCAATGTGCTTCCCATCGTGGGTCGTGCAGACTCTCTCACGGATGACAAATTACGCGCTGTCAAGGCAACTGTTAAGCGCGAGCTTTACGAAGCTGATCTTGGTTTCGGTGTGTTTGCGCCTGAGCCTGTGAAGTTTTCAGAGCCTTCGCTTTCCGGGGACAACGACGACTCGGCAGCGGGGGGGCTCGTTCCTCCTACCAATGGTCACGGGGACGCATCTAGCGCAGTCACCGAATCAAGCTCTGAGTCAGACAGTGACGATGGCACTACCCACACACCACGACCCATCATAAGACTACGAACTGGGAGACAGAGTCTTCCGCCACGCCGCTCGCGATCGCGATCGCGGCTCGAACTCTCCGAAGATACACATGGGCCCTTGTCACCTGATCCATTGGACCCCGAAAGCGTCGCAAATGTGCGATTCTCCGCACCGACCGTCGCACGATCGGATTTATCACCGCTACTACCTTTTGCGATTATCGCACCTGAGAGGTACCGCTGGCATCGACTCAAGCCCGAGGCCGAGGCGAGAAGTAGAGATGCCGTGTCCGAGAATGTGCGTTCGCGAGACACGAGCTCCGACTCACCGATCACACCTGCTGGGAAGGGTCCCATTTTACCACATGCTCCTTCACCTCCGGAAGACTTGAAAGGAGTGTTTGTTCGTCGGTTTCGATGGGGTACGGTGGACGTACTCGACCCGACGCACTGTGACTTTGCGGCGCTACGCACCGCAGTGTTGTCTACCCACATGAAGGTAATTACGCTTCCGTCCTTTGATGTTTGGCTGATCGAAAATCGATCTGATTGGTATTCGATTCACAGGTACTGAAGACGCACACGCGGGAAGTGTTGTATGAAAAATTCCGCACCGAAAAACTGCTCGCGCGGCGCGCCACCCAGAAGATTAGTGAGGAGCAAACGAAAAAGCTTCTCGAGGGTGTGTCCGTCACAAATTGCTTGAGACCGTTGGAATTAACTCTTTGTTTAGATCTAGGGTTGTGAATCTCAGTTATTTTAGTTCTTACAGCGGGTCTGGATACCGTTTACTATACCTTCCGTTTGTTGTGTATACCTACTAACCTTCTCTATGTTACCCCTGCCACGGCTTCAAAGAGTTTACATTTCACACTTATCTCTGATTGTTTGCATCATATATGATCTCAATAGGCAACACTTGTCTTGTTGCTGTATTTACTCGTTTTTCTCCGTAGGACGCTGGGGTAATTCGACGTTGCCGGGTAGACAACTATTGGCCAACGTTTTGCGAAGGAGTGATCACTTTGGGGGTTTGTCCCTGTTCTCCGCCACACCGGGCGACGTTTACATGAGACAATAGATTACAATTACTCATGAGAGCGAAAAAGCTGCCAATACTAATGCTTGGAATTCGCGAGTTTGTCGATCTCTTCTTGCGATAGCCCATCCAACCTCTGAAGTAGATAATCAACCTAGAGTCGCTGTTACTCAATGAACCTAAAACAACCACACTAGTACATACCTCGACCTCTTTTGTTAACGGGATGATGTAACTTTCGTACAAATCCACCACGCAGTCTACGTCGATCTTGCCTTTGTTTGTGCAGTTATTCAAGGGCTCCCCATCGTTCGCAAAATCCTGAGCGTAAAGCATCGCCTTCTTCCGCAGGCGAATCAACAAGCGGCGCTCGACCTCAGGGTTTGTGATCAGAGTGGTCAATGACTCAGTATTGCCTTGTTGAATATGAGGAATAAAGGCGGCGGGATTTTGCCTAAATTTCGATTCGGACACAAACTTGCCTGGGGAGTTTATCAGTGGTGCACGTCGGAGAACAACTGGAAAGAAAGAGGAGGCGATGACAGACCATAGTGGACACGCTTTGAGATGGCCTGGAGGACCTCAACGTCAACGGTGGCCGCTGAGCCATAGTTTCCGTCATCCTCGAGTTCGTCGTCGCCAGTAATGCCTCTAGAACGCTTGAGGCATGCAAGGGTAAGGGTCGCTTGAACGGTAATGCGCGGGACAATCGAGCGGACGTAGAACTGAAAGTATAGAAGCATTCACGTTGACTTTGTTTCGGGTAGAGGATGGGGGGATATTCTGGCGGGGGGAGGATGGGTGCTGGAAGCCCTGTGGTGAAGGGATACTCGTCTGGACTAATTTGTCGATCAGAAGGGAGAAGCAACACGACAAAGAAAGTTAACAACCTTGTGTACCTCCGTGCTTTTGCTAAGACGCAAGTGAGTGTTTTGATGGTAATGGGGAAAAAAATATTGCGGCACCATGGAATGCCTCAGTTTCTTTTAGGAACCACTCAAGCCAGCTCCCTTTAAAATTGAGGTCTTCAAGCTCCTTGAAAACGCCACGGTCATAGATCCTGGGGTTATGAGCGAACTGAGCACGTTCTATGAGGGAGAAAATGATCGTGTCCTCGAGGCGGGTGAGGATTGATCTGATCCCGTCCAGAGAGAGTGGGTCTTTCGCGAGCATGTAGTTGGCCTGCATAGTTTCGACCAGATTTATCAGTTCTGGGATTGGTCGTATGCGCTAGCGTGGACGGGGTCGTATGTGCGTGTTCGTGTTCGTGTTGGCGTTTTCCGCCGCCAGTGAGTGCCGAATAGGTGATACCCGAGGCTTGACCTAGTAAGTACTAGTAAGTATTGTCATATCCGACGACCATTATGCGGCGGCTGTCCCTGTTCTCTCGAGTCTCGACCGAACGAACCACGGCAGAAATTGCGTGTTCCTTGACGGTGAGGGATCCACCCTTGGTTGGGCGGTGAACCGGTGAACCCAGGTCGTGGAGGAACGGTATAACTTTGATCCGATCACCACACTTGCGCAGACGCCGTGGTGCCCTATAACGGTAGTCGAAAACAAAGCCCCATTCTTCTCAATTACGTGCATCATGCCTGGCGCCTGCCCTCGCTTTGTCTTTGCCTGTTTTAAACGTGTCGAACGTTGGGCAGACAGACTCACAGGAGCTGCGGGACCGTTCTTCGTTGCCATCGCTACGCTCCTTTTCATCATTGGAACACTCTGCTTCCGTATGTCTCTTTTTTTCTTCTGATCTCCAACCAACCAATCCTGTCAGTCGATGTCATTCTTCCCTCCATTGCATGGCCGTGGCTATCCACTTTACCATGCCTCCTTATCATCCTCAATTTATTCGCGCACTACTACTTCGCCTGCACCGTATCTCCCGGCTTCGCCAGTGATCCCCCACCACGCACGAGTAACAGCTTCATCTGGGCGAAGAAACGACAAACCCCCCGCAGACCACTGACGAATGGCGTTCGCTGGTCGGCGAACCTGAATATAACCCCTGCATCTACGAGTAGATGTTCCAAGTGTGGAGGATCCAAACCTGAGGTGAGGCAGCTAGTCGTCCGGGGCCAAAACCTCTCACTCATGTCCTAGAGGACACACCACTGCCGGGTATGCAACCGCTGTGTGTTGAAGTATGACCACCATTGCCCAGTGGGTGATTACTTATATCCGCATCTTGTCCATATCTGAACGACACGAATAGTGTGTGTTTTATCTGCACTCAACTCGATTCAATATTCAACTCTCTCAGGGATAAATCAATGTGTCGGCCTCAATAATGAACGTCATTTTGCCTTGTTCATGTCTGTCCATCTTCTTTGCTTTGACTTCCCTCCGCTGAAGCTTGTCTTTCAGGGCTTATGTCGTTATAGCTACCTTCTCCTTTACCGCGCTTGGCTGGCCACACCTGTTCGTGGCGCTTGGGTTCAACTTCAACGTGAGCTCACACTCTCATGCCCAGGATAACTAAACACACACATTCCAGGACGAGTGGGAACATCGAATGTCGCCTGTCGTCTTCAGTATTATTTACTTTTTGTGCCTCGTGATGTGCTTGGCCGTAGGCACGATGGTTACCTGGCATCTATGGGGTGTCGCCGTTGGAGAGACAGCCGTTGAGAGTCAAGACCACGAGCACTATCAACAGGTGGCCCAGTCGCGAGGAGAGGTATGTCTTGTAAAAGCCCGCAAATCCCGCCTAACTTCTGTCCTAGATCTTTCAGAATTCCTACGATCTTGGGTTTGCTCCCCCATCACTCGGACCTTATTTCCTGCTTACTTGATTTTTCAGAAAGTTCAAGAATCTCCAACTATTTTTTAATCTCGGACCAGATGGATAGTATGTTCTTCCCAGTTTCTGAAATATGCCGCGACTCAAAGGGCCATCAGCCCCATATATACCCTGCTATTCCCTTTCCGAATTTTGCCATATACAGACGGTCGCTCCTGGGCTCGCAAACCCGGACTCGAACGTCACCACGGGATTTACGTAGGCGAGGAGCTCACAGATGAGGAGGATAACTGAACAATGCACTGCTGGGTCCCTTCAATTGGCTGTCTGCCTAGATGGTGAGCTCTTTTCATCATCCACCCAACATTTTCCATTCTGTGATGATATTTGCCGGGGCCAGATGACCCTTTGGAAGCTGCCCTCTGGCAGTTTCGGAAAGAGGCCTGATCTATGTCCGGCTTATCCGCTGTATTGAGCGGTCTTACTGATTCGAATCTTAAAAATCACTTTGTATTATTAAATAATGCACGCTGACGACTTCTTTGTAGACAGGTATAATGTGCAGCATGTAGGCGGTGGCCATGTTCAACGTTTACAAAATATACCTTTCTAAGAAGAGCCCAGTGTGATTGGCGAGTTTCAGGGGTTTTACCTTCGCGGCGCTCCTACTTTCTTGCATCCGCCTGCGGGGATCCGTCTTCTCCCCATTTCTCCTCATTCCCCATATAAACCAGCAAGTTAGCAATAAGATTCAGTCCTATTACCATGTCTCCGGCTATTGCGACGGTAACGATCCCTTACGCAGCTACACCCAACGAGCTTCACCAAAAAGTCTCGAGTCACGACGCGCCGCAAGGCAACGGGGAGAATGATCCCTCACCAATTGAGGCACAGGTCGCGCGAGAACGCGCGAGAATCAGGAGCAGGAGGTGACCGTATATTGCATTTGTGTTTGACCTGCTCTTATGACATCAGATACTTTGACATGATATATGAGCGTGCTATGTCGGATGTTGTTATTATCGGCGCTGGTTGTGCTGGACTCTCTTGCGCTTTCCACCTCGCAAAGACCCGTCCCGATCTCAAGATCACCATCCTGGAGGCAAACGTCGCTCCAGGTGGTGGCGCATGGCTCGGTGGACAACCCATGACACCCATGGTGAGTCGTCTGCCTCTTGCTTACTCTTGCACCTTACCCCTCTCTTCTTAAAGGTTGTCAGTAAGCTGGCATACCGCCTTCTGACGGAGTTGGACGTCCCATTTGAGGTTGAGGGTAATTTTGTCGTCGTCAAGCACGCAGCGCTCTTCACCTCGACGATTCTTTCGAAGGTCTTACGCATGCCCAATGTCGTCATGTTTAACGCAACGACTGTGGAAGATCTCATGGTACATGGCGACCGTATCACAGGTGTGGCAACGAACTGGACGCCCGTTGCGCAGAACCATGATTCCCAGTCCTGCATGGGCCCGAATGTGATTACTGCCCCTGTGACCGTGAGCGCTACGGGACACGATGGGCAGATTGGCGCATTCTGCGCGAAGCGACTTGTGAGCGCAGGTCTACGCGAGCAGCCTGAAGGCATGCGCAGACTGGACATGAACAAGGCAGAATCCATGATCGTCCGTGGCACATGTGAGGTAGCTCCGGGCTTGATCATCGCAGGTTGGTAATTCATTGGGTGGACGTCTCATGTTACTGATCTACTACCGTTGGGCAGGCATGGAATTGTGCTATGGTTACAACAGTATGGGCCAGACATTCGGTGAGATAATGTTCAGTGGCATCAGTGCAGCGATAGAGGCTATTCGAGTGCTTGACACACATCGTCCGAATGAACAAAAGAAAAAGGGGTGAGGGAGTTGATCAGGTCTACGTGAAGTCAACTTAGTTAACGACTTTCTTTGTTTCACAACCATGTAACGTGCATATGTAACTCCTTACATTACAAGGTAACTTACGAAGTGAGGGTGTGGATTTCCCCGAGAGAGGAAAGGGGGCGTCCTCAAGTGCGCAGCCCACGGTCCGAGATAACCGCCGTGCTATTATTAATGTGAACGCGTGCACCCTTGCTGTAGCGACTCGGCCTCCCGTTGAAACCGTGACAATGGGCTATACACTTCCTTCTCCAGACAGCCCTACAGAGCGCGCTCGTGAACTCATGGCACGTAAGGACGCAATAGAGGTCGAGCTCGAAGCACAGGGATCCATACTCAGAGCGAACAACACGGACATGCGCCAGCCCCTCGTCGATCGCGAGGGTTTCCCGCGAAGTGATCTCGATGTCTGGGCTGTACGCCACGCGCGCGTACGAGTCATCGAGCTTCGAAACGATCTAACGGCGCTGATGGACGAAATTGCCAAGACCCTCGAGACGATATACTCACGGTCGCTGACCCCTCCGATGGAAGGTCGCGGTGACGGCACGACAGTCACGGGGACCGAGGCAGCACCTTCCGAACCACTGCCATTTGCTAGGGTGAATGGTGTTGCGCCAGGTAGCCCTGCTGCTGATGCGGTTCGTTACTGCGTCTATTCGGTACGCTAGAGATTCTTGTGCATCTCAACGGCTGCTCTAGGGTTTGCAACGAGAAGACTTGATTGTGAAGTTTGGTGAGCTGCGGCATCCACAGCCGAACTTGCAGGGTCTGGCAGCCGTAGTTGCGGAAAACGAGAACGTGCGACTACATTCGATCTACGTCCTTGCCAATGCTGATACCTTGTTCGATTCACCTTACAGAAGGTGATTAGAGTTCTTGTGCGGAGGTCGGCGGCCGAAGGCCTCACTGCCTTGCGACTCATACCAAGACAGGGTTGGGGCGGGCGTGGCTCATTAGGGTGCGCTTCGTGGCTCATATCGTCGTAGACTTGTCTTGCTCACGCGACTCGTAGTTGTCACCTCGTGCCGCACGCATCGGCATAACTTGCGTGGTTGAACTATTTGACGAGTCGGTTCCGAGATCGGCCGCATTTGAGGACAGAAAGACCCCTTCTTTATGTTACTGTGCGCAGATTTCTGGACTTATGGTGTGTATTACTACGGTGTCAAGACAGACAGCTTCCATACTGGTAATCGCCCCCTGGTTCCACACTGGAAGAACATGTTGTTAGGAAGTCAGAACCAGATGGCTTTGGATTATAACTCCTCCGCAGTACAAGCCAAAAACTGCTTTGTCCGTTAATGTGAGCACCCTGATCCACGTCTCTGGGACCCTGTTTCATCGTTGCGTGACAACTAAGCGATAAGAGAGGACCAAACACGCAAGGACGCAAAACCGGGTGAGGACCGGCAGAAAAATCCCACCGGGAAGCGGTGCACTACACTGAACATGTAAATTCACGACGAACGTAAGGGCTCCTCAATCGAGTCACTGTTTGCAGTGACTTGACGTGAACCTGGACAATTTGTTTCCATGTTAGTCGGCCCATCATTCTGGGCACGTAAGCGCCAGATAGTAACGACCCACATCCTCGAGTCAAATGATGGTCACGTGATATAATGGGATCAGTCAGCAGAGTTCGGTCGATGGGTTTGTCATCCTAACTGAGGCCCTCAAAAGCAGCTCGGTTTTCTCTCCCTACCCCATCATTCCTAGGGCCTAAGCATACGTTCTGTGAGTACATTTTCACCCTCCCTTCACCTCCCATGGTGTTTTCCAGCGAAAGTACTGTTGGGAGGGGGTGGATTACCGTTCTTACCTGAGGATGACGCGCAGATTTCTGACGACCTTATTCACCTAGTATAATGGGTCGCCGTCCCGCTCGCTGCTATCGCTACTGCAAGAACAAGCCCTACCCCAAGTCAAGGTACAATCGTGGTGTCCCTGACTCTAAGGTGTGCCCGACAATGGCGTTACGATTTTGAATCATCGACTCAATTCTCCCGTCAGATCCGCATCTTCGACCTCGGCCGGAAGCGTGCTTCCGTTGATGAGTTCCCCTTCTGCTGCCACCTTGTCTCGGACGAGTATGAGCAGCTATCCAGCGAGGCGCTTGAGGCAGCCCGCATCTGCGCCAACAAGTATGTTACGAAGACTGCTGGTAAAGACTCGTTCCACATGAGAGTTCGCCCACACCCTTTCCATGTCATTCGCATCAACAAGATGTTGTCATGTGCTGGTGCCGATAGGTCTGTCCACCATCACTACAGAGAGAATGAGCTTATCTCACAACCCGTCGTGTGTAGGCTGCAAACTGGCATGCGTGGCGCGTGGGGCAAGCCTTATGGCACCGTCGCTCGCGTCAACATTGGACAGATTATCCTCTCCATTCGCTGCAAGGATTCGAATTCCCCCGTTATTCAAGAAGCTCTTCGTCGCGCCCGCTACAAGTTCCCCGGTCGCCAAAAGATCATCGTCTCGCGCAAGTGGGGCTTCACCAATGTTAACCGTGAGGACTACTTGAAACTCAAGGAGGAGAAGCGGGTCATTCAGTGAGTAACTTGTCATTGGTTGTCATCATCCTCTCACCTACCTTGTTTAGGGACGGTGCATACGTCCAGTTTATTCGTCCCAGAGGTCCTCTCGAGAACAACCTCCGAGCACAATTGAAGGCGTAGTGATCCCTCGTTGTATCGATACCGAGTCCTACCAATGCAATGCTTTGGCCGTTGTTGCGTTTGAGATTTTGATATGCCCTATATTCACTACATCATCCGATATTTGTGGATGATGGTTAGGGGAAACGGGGCAGAGATTAACTATCATTCATGACCTAGATCGCGATCTCTGTAATGTAGAGTGAGGTGTGAAAATGGTACTGTGATGATGACATGACAGAATTGAACTTGCTCTCCGCCAACATGGCAGCTTGCCTCCGCTTCACACGTAGAGTGAGTTGCAACGGAAAATCGTGGGTAATCTCAAGTCTGACATGAGGTTAGGTCTGGAAGTCTTTCATTGACAACGGCGGTAAGGCTATGTTGATTCTTCGTCTAGACCGTGGCCCACATTGAAGTAGGCCACGACGCGCGATGCTTCCCCAATGTGGGTCTCTCTTCCCCCAACCCATGTGACCATTTCACACTCGAACCATATAGCTGAGCATATTGAATGCTCGTCCCGGCGTCGTCGAGGCTTCCCTTCGGATCGAGCCATATAACGGTGGGTTCCCCATCCTCCCCTCTGTCTACCACTCACGTCCTGCCCAAATAAAGTTAACCGCGTTGGCGTAGGTCTGCGTTGTTAATGATCTGAAGAACTTCTAACGCAACAGTGAATAGACGGTGCATGGTGGCCTGATCATGTCCCTCACGGATACGCTTGGCTCGCTGGCGGTGGCGAGCCATGGCCAATACATGACTGGCGTGTCAACCGACATCTCTACGTCTTTCGTGAAGCCCGCAGGGAAGCCGGGAGACGAGTTGAGGATTGTGGCAACCCTCACAGCCATGGGTACGTCGTTCATCGTTATGTTCCGTCCTTTTTTTTTTTTGGCCGATAACTCGGTGCTGCGATTGTTCTGCACCCAGGAAGGTCGCTGGCGTACACACGGGTCGACTTTACCAACCCTGCGGGGCAGCTGGTTGCCTACGGGAGTGAGTCCCTACGCACACTTTTCGTGCCTTCTGTCGCATGGCTAACGGTGGGCTTTGGTTAGCCCACACGAAGTATGTTGGCAGGTCGATCGGACATTCGGTATGCCGTCTGTTGGGAATCTCGTATGCTGACTGCTCACCGTTCTGAACGTAGGAGGACGTCAAATTCTCCCCAGATGGTGAGAAGGTCATTGAGGGAAAAGATGTTGACTAGATGTTAGAGTCAAACACTCAGACTGCGGGTCTGTATACCAAAAGCCTCCTTGATCACCATTTTCTACATGAGCAATTCGGCTGCCGCTGCTTTTACTACGCCAAGTATTGACTTCCGATTGAAAAGTGAAGGACAGACTTGCAAACCATCGCTCAATGGAGGTTAAGCCGCGGCGGCGCGATTGAGTAGACGCGGCAGGTAATCCGGCAATGAGTCAGACCTGCTACCCTTCTGCCACTGCCTCCTGCCCGACGGCGGCCCCGTGAGGGCTGGCACGGTTCTCGCGTCCATACACCTGTTTGCAAAGATGTCTGACCAGTAATCACCACAGGACCTACAGTACTCAGAACTGCGTATCCCAGCACCATGGATCGACTCTCCACCCCCATTGCGTTTCGTAAAATATATCGGACGGTTAGACTACAGCGGCGCGTGAAACACGGATCTGCGGAGGGTCTTCTCGGCTGCTGTGGTCGTGTGGGCGATGACCCAAAGTAGGCTTGGTGTTGACTTTGATACGTATGTTGAGACGTATGTTGAGACGAATGCAGATGCATGCAGGACGGAAAAGTTGGCGACCCTGTTGAAGAGGCATAGAGGTGGAGTCGCGTCATCGTCAGGGTGATGCAAGTTGAACGTTGAACCACTGATCGAGACAGAAGTAAAGGCGCCCATGATGCAGGTCGTATGAGGACCCCAGTGGCGTTCAATGTATGGACGTTGCCTCTGTAATTTTTTGCAAGATTTTGGAACCTTCATCCCTTACCATCATGATGAAACTGACTACCGCAAGGGTTTAGACACTGGTTTACCCATGCATCCAAGCTGCAAGGACCGAAACCCGTTTATGAGACAGGAACATCGTGTTCTA
Organism: Lactarius hengduanensis; assembly: GCA_021525025.1. Lineage (NCBI taxonomy): Eukaryota > Fungi > Basidiomycota > Agaricomycetes > Russulales > Russulaceae > Lactarius > Lactarius hengduanensis. The sequence goes on from JAKELI010000038.1 coordinate 121,234, forward strand.
ATCCCAATGCGAAGCCTGGCAATGCTGTCTTTCCGAATACTGTAGTGGCTTTAACGAGGAGGCCTCAAGGGGACCATTCATCCACAAGAATACTCATCAAAATAATATCGACAAATTTCCCTCCCTTCCATAGTCCCTTGCGCAACCTGCCCTCTTCGACAAATCCACTATTTTCACTCTCGTCAATGCACTTGCAGCTCTGATAGCATGTCACTCACACTTTTCTATATGCCGCAATTGCGCGCTCGTTCGTCTCATGAACGGTGAGTTGCACCCTGTGAAGCCCGAGTTCCTTGAAACCATATCCAACTGCCCATCTCATCGCCTCTGTCCCATACCCCTTTCCCACAAACTTCCTCCCCAATGCTATTCCAAACGTTGCGTCCCTGTTTTTGGGGACCCCAGTATTCAGAGACAGGGAGCCCATCATTTCTCCCGTCTCTTTCAGCTCCACGACCACATAGAGCCCGGGTGTTTCTGCCCACTTCTGAGGATTCTCTTTCCACTTCTCGGTCCTTGGGACGACTGCATCGAGAGTCGTTTGCGACTGGACCTCTGCGTCATTCATGAACTCGAGCATAATGTCTGCATCACTTGGTCGGAAAGCCCGAAGGACGAGTCGATGTGTTTCGAACATCTGGGCACTTCTGTGGGGTTGTGATTCGCGGGTTACCCATTTGAGCTGGGAAAATCACTTAACTGATTAGTGTATGGGTGCCGAAGTGCTGGAAGGTTTCATCCAATCATCCAGCGCTAAGCCAGTACCACATGGTACGCAGGAAAACCCAGCTACGTGAGTAGTATTGATATTCCTTGACCCTACAGTACTCAGAGACGCAGCTTTACTGGAATTACAGTGGTTGGCATGACTCGCTAAGCCGCGTTTATTCTAACCAACGGTCGAATACTAGCCCAACCTCATATCGTCTTATCCGTATATCTGGTGGGCGACGTTCGTTCATGTTATCAATCTCCGAAAACAAGCGCCTCCGCCAAACCACCAGAGCCAATGCCCGATCTCAGCCATCAAGGGAAACTCGAAGCTCATTGCTGACGTTATCGTGATCCTTCCGTTGTTTTTCCGCAGTCGCCAGCGCCAGGAATATTGGAGCCACAGGCCCACAGGGATGACACCACCACCGAAGATGTCGCCTTGGATAAATTGGCACGTAACGTAGCCCAACTCTCTGGCCTTGCCTCAGGCTGCGCACTATCTAAGTTACGCCGTTTACGAAAAGTTAACTGTATTGAATAACTACCAACGATGTCGAAGTCACGCGGAGCGACTACATTCTTGTGGAAACGTTCCTTATAGATTGTATCGTTGTTCAACACAGTCTTTAAATCCCTATAGAATCCCGGGGAGGTTAAATGTCCCCCAGGCACTCAATGATTTCTTGTTTAGTGCAGTATCGTGTTCTGGAATCATCTATTGTACGTGGTGCCATACTGTATGGGCACACCTTCCTGTCTTATCAACACCGCCTCTAGCGAGGGCGTAGCTAATACCGCACAGGCAGCGATATGCTCGACCCCAAAGCCATTGCAATCTCCGTCGGGAGCCCAGACAACAAGCATGATGAGACGGTCGATGTATTACCCTAAACAAAGTCTACTTTTGTGTACCGAAGTCACTACGAGGTAAATGGGCGTGGTGAGTAGCATTCTAGGTCCGTAAGATTATGGCTCGGAACAAGGAGGCAAGACAGACGATGCGTATCCTGCATTAGGTAAAATCGCGCTTTCGACCTTGCCTGACGTCCCACTCCTCTCTTATGATGCCCATGCAGATAATATCTCTGGATTTGCTGTGACTTCCGTTGGCCTCCCTGTTCCGTCCTTCGTCAATAAAGCCGCTACGTGACTCATGGTTAGTACGGTGGCAGGTTCCGAGATCCTGAAGGTGCGGACTTACATCCTTTTATACATCTTCAACGCGGGTGTATTGTCTTCCAACACGGTCAACGATATACGGTTTAGCCCGAACTCACGAAAACCGTGTGTAATGAGCCAGAGCATAAGCTCCGTCCCGAACCCGCGCCTTCGGTATTCCGCTTTCAACGCGATGCCCACCGCGGCGTCGCGCTTAGAAGGTGGTTTGAAATTAAGGCTGACGTGCCCCATGAACTCCCGCCTCTCCTTTTCTTCGACCACGGCGAAGAAGAGCGAACCGCTGGCAATCGCCTGTATGGTCCTCTGTAAAAATTGCTCCGTTTGCGTGGGTGAAAGGTGCTCGACAAAAGAGGTTCGTTGGACAACGGAGTCACTCCATAGTCTCAAAAACGCCTTCTCGTCAGCTGGGGTATAAGGCCGCAGGACAGTACGATCCGTCTGCCACCGTGGCTCAGGGAATGGCAAGGCGGTCATGCTGCTGAGCGGCCTGGAAAACTCGTGGGGAGGGTCCTCACAGTCCTCACAGCGATCGGTTATGCTTTATATATATGAGGTGTGCACAAGGAACACATCACATCACAATTTTTTTTCCATCGATCCCGTAATTTGGATCCGAGGTGGCATGTCATGCATGTCATGAAGTGCTGCGGCAGCCGCCTTGCGGCGATACTGTCTTCCGCAGTCGCTCGTACCTTCTCTTGGGTAACTCCAAGGGTAACTCTATTTCGGTCCGATAATGAGAAGTTCCATGCTCACCGTATCCTTTGATTTGTCTTCGACACCTTTGTTATCGGTTTTCGCTTCCCGATTTCCGCCTGAGTCATCGAACAAGTTTCGAGTCAAGCCACGGCACAACCCCTTTCAATGGTCCCCGACACGCACCGTGACCCATTGGGTACTCATCAGCGCATCGGCGTAGGAGCCCCAAACGGCTGACATTTGAGATAGCTTTAAACAACGTATATAACTATACCACATAGACGCAAAGGGACACTGTTACTTTCTTGGGGGCGGGTATCATTTCAGAGTCGTGGGCCGTCAAGGCAGAAACTCGGATGTCAGGGTTTTTCCAAGAAAGATTATGGACTGGGAGTCCTGTGGGCTGCTCGCACACTCGCTACGAACTCGAGGAGAAGGCGTGCGCCATCTTCGACAGAGACGTCCGACCTCTCAGGGATCCCCTTGCACATGAAGGCATCTTGCGCCCCTGGACGCACTCCATATTCCTCCGGTTTGGTAGATCCGGTCCCCGTCATATGCACGATACCGAGACTGCGAGGTTGTAGAGGAATTTCCGAGGCCGCAGGGTGATTCAAGGCTTTCTCGACGTTCGCCATTTTCTGCCTTTGGTTAGAGAACCAATGGTGCACCTTCTCGTAGGACCTTCATGAAATGTCAATCGCAGGTAAAAGATGGCAGAAGGGTCCACATACTTTCCAATGAGGCGTGCAAGGCGCTCTTTTTCGGCTCGTTCGGGCCACCGATTGACTCGGAAAGAGGCTCGCAAATAGGCTAGCTCATCCTCGGTCATACACACGGTGCGAGGATCCCTGGACGAGAGAACGGCGTGCTTGCCATCAGTGGATGCTGGGCGTCTGGAATCCGACTCGAAAACGATCTTTTTGTGAGACTGAAGCTTGGCCATGACGTAGGAGTATTGGGTGCGGGTAGACGATGCTCGGAAGTAGATTCTGATAGAGAAGTGTCCCTTTCTCCTGCGCCTTATATATCGTGTGTGGTCTCCACATTCAGGTTCATAGGGTAGCTTGGACACAGAAAAGCCACAAGAGTCAAGAAAAGCGCAGTGGCCACATCAGAGATCAGTTTACCACAAACCAGTATGTCATCTTTACATCAGCAAGTCAGCGGAGCTTTGACTCGTCAGCAGACCAAGTGCAAAGTCGAGTGGTACTGGGAAACCGTCTCGACTCGACTGTGGACTTTGCTCGACGGTTCCAAAAAAAAAAGATGGACTCGAATCAAATGGGGACAATCCCAACCAACCGGATGGCGCCGAGTGTTCACGTGTTCAAGCTCACAGTCACACGGACCAGACCAGAGGTATGGAGAGAAAACCTCAGTAGTGTGGTTGCTGAAGTCACAGAAATTGTGCACTCAGAACAAAACAATGCGGACGAGTCGGACTCATTGTTCCCCGGATTTGAGGCCGGTCGCAAATGCAGGCATTCACTGGCACTAAGCACCCTATTGTGCGTTTCGATATATCAAACTATTGGAACAGCCTTCATACTTTCATATGTAGTCGTAGCGATGTATCGCATCAATACCTGAATACGTGGATCATCGCAAGGGGGTCAGGATCACAGGTGCAACACCCTGCACATGACGTGCCCTGCAGTATGTAGGGCCTGTGAAAAGCACCGGGGCCACTCGCATAGGGGCAAACGAGGTACTATGAGTCCGACACAATGCTAAGATTCGAGGGGAAAATACCTGTCATGTCCGACGAGTCATGAACCAACTGGGGCTTTGAGTGGGAATCCTGATGTGGACATGCGCCATGCGCCAATCACACTCGTCCGGACAAAGAAGGCTCCGTTCAGAGTGGTTAGACACGTTGCTGAAGGGCTCCACTCGGGCGTTCCTTTGAAGTCAGCCAAGCCACTTAGCGATTTCGCGTAGGTTTTCGCCTATGCGTTCATCATTTTGGAGGTCAAAATAACTCCATTGACGGGGCAAAAGCCGAGAGGTTTCTGTTAGCGCAACCAAAAAAAAAGTGAGAAATACAAGCAAGAAGCGGAAAATGACCATGGGGCGTGGCCTGGTGTATCATCGAGAGAGTAGGATGTCAATGGGCAACAGACAGGGGGTATAGGACCGCTAGCGATGGACATGGCACGCGAGATGGAACACATAGACAATAAGTCGTCTGAGTCAACATAATGATGAGTTGGCGTAAGTCGCGCTCGTAGGATACTTATCACTTCGCTTCCTGAAGCTAACTAGACCCAAAAATCCTCAAGAAAGGACGCAAGCTCAAATGAGGACTTGTATTAATTCAAAAAGGCGGACCCCGCGCGTCGTCCCCGAGCGATACATGAAACGGCGCCAAGGGTTCAAGAGAAGTTCGAATGTTGATCTCCGGGCGACTGGAGAGACATATATGTACATTCTGGAGTTATAACCTGACAAGACGCTCCAGAAACCTGAGTACCTTTTCATGCGGGGTCGGCAAACCGGAAATGTCGGGGCATTCGTCAAGAGCGTCTATAATGATGTACGTTGCAAGCTGTCCACCTCGAGCATTTAGACATTGTGAGAGTGCATCTTCTGAGGGCTGTCGTGCTCATTTATCGTAGTCTAAATAAAACCGAAAAAGACACGATAGTAGGCATCAGACTTGGCGCTGAGCTGGAAAAGGAGACAGGAGAGGAGATCGCGTCGGTGTTGCTTCTGAGTGTCCCTGAAGTCGAAAAAAAAGTACGCCGTCGACGCTAATCCCGCTTTGCACATCTTGTCGATTTCTCGAATAACTGACGACCTATCAGAGTCCGTGAATAACAATTATTGAGCGCAGTGAGATACGACATACATCAGAATACTTTTTCCCCGAACCCGCTACAGAGAGGGAAAGGAATTAGAGATATTGCAAGACTAATACAAAAAACGCACGCTTTCCGTGGATCCACAACAGGGAACCCTTCGCGATCCACTCAGTAAAGACACTTCCTTGAAAGAACCACATGACAGTTCCATCCTGATGGATTTCGCGTGCAATGTCGTAGTTTGAGGATGGATCTGGAGGGGAGGGTCGGCTTCGGAAGTCTCTTCTTAACTGGTCACCTGGAACTAGTTTAGCACCACCCTACCACACCGAACAGAATCGATGAATAGCCATCTTGTTTACACTCGCAATCTGCTGCATTGTATCTACCGCCTTAGTCAGCTTCTGCAACACCGATTTCTGAACATAGTAAAAGCCTTACCCAAAGCCTTCCAGATGCCGTCCATGGGTGTTTTGCCGTCTACCAAGACAACCCCTTAATTGAACAACCATAACCAGCTGAGCAGACCCTACGTACCATTCATAACTACCTTCACATCATTCATAAGGCAGCGAACCACTTCAAGTGTCTGGGTCATAGTCATCCGACTTTCCTCCTGGGTGAGACGGTCCAACCTCTGCAGGACAACCTCGATCTCGCTCTCCCCTAACAGCTTCTTCGTGAATTCTTCTGTGCCGTGCCGAGTTACCGCAAACCCAAGTCGAAGAGCTAGTTACTGAACCTGCCCTGTTTTTATCTGTTCGGTGGCGAGAGCAAGAACAGAGAGTAATTCAACCATTATTTTGGCGCTTATCTCCTACATTGATGGAGTCGATGGGAGATTGGTGTGGATTCGAAGGCCTTTGAGGAAATTTCCGGCGCAGTCGAACAAGCCAACGAGCGCATCGTAGCAAGCTTGAGCTGACACCGCTGGCTGCCTGTAGCATCCAGATATGGTGAGGCTATGTAGTCAGAGGATCTCGGGGACGTACCGCAAGGAGAACATCCACGCCGACAAAAAATCGCCTTTGCTGGTTGGATCGGTACCTGGTAGCAATAGACTGGTGAAAACGCGAGCAAGAAGAATGAGTCTATTTAACTCACTGAGCTAATGGCCTCGCCAAGAACACCAGAAAACGCATGGATGACGTTCACTACCGGTTTAAGACAGTCAATCGACTTGCGATTTCCTTCTTGAATTCGTTTGCCTTGTCTTCAAGTAGCTTAATGGTGTCATCGAGACGATGGTAGGTTTGAAGCTCGTCGGAAAAGGGGTGTTCGGCTGGGTCTATCCCGGTCTCCTCGGCATAGTCGGCGAAGGCTGCACTGAGGATGGGTTGAAATGATGTAGAAGGCATTTTTGTACACTCAGCCGCTTGCTCTGTCGAAGAGATATATTGACCCGTTTGGTGGAAACACTGGGTGGGTGAGGGAAATGCTCACAGCTACTATCCTTGGTGGCGACCTGCTCATAGCGCAGATAACGCACAATTTGACCAATTGAAAGCCCCAGAAAGGTGCCAAGAACTCGCGCCTTTCGCCGTGTTAGGGATCCGGTTATGTACAATCCCGGGACCGGGATTGTACTTGTGGGTCTTCTTCCAAGTACCAGCATGCGGATCGAGGAAGGGTTTCAACAAGTACGTAGATGATCAAGACATATTGAGAGATTGTCACTTAGTACTCTTGCTTATTACCAGACTCCTTTCTCCGACGAGGAGCCGTATACGACGGATCCTGTTATACCAGCACTTTTAACTCGCCTATTCCCAAAGAGGTTTGTGGGTAGTATTGCTCGTAATGAGATCGAAGGGACTAATATTGTCGTGAAATGTTAAGCGTGTACCATGAACTGGAACCTGATTTCAGGCGGTTCGAAAGAGTCATCGTGACTTGTGCGCAAAATCGATCTGTCTTTGCATCGAGGGCCCAGGTTAATGGCCAGATCTCGCAGCCATTCGTTCTATGGGTGAGCTAGTGGCGCCCCCATCTCTCACACAATACGATCAATGGGGTCGGCGTGTCGACATTCTGCATACTTCTGAGGGTTGGCGGGGTTTGAGGGTCATATGTCAGGAAGAAGGCATCGTAGCCATCCCTTATGAACGCAAGCATGGCGAGTACAGCAGGATTCACGCCTTTTCCAAGTTGCTTCTCATGGCGGGCGATAACCAAGTCGTTTGTCTTTGAAAGCATCTCCCAAATTTCGCAGTGACCCAATTTCTGTAACTAGATTGATTGTCCACTCAGCATGAGTGACGGTTGTGCCAGAGGTACGTGGACGCGTTTAGTGGTTAAGCTGTCTGTCTCAATCAATCCCTCTGTCATAGTCATCGAACTTTATGGGACAAAAGACATGAGGGAGAACATATATCCTCGTCTCGTGAGGTGAGCGTGATGTAAGGGCGTTCGGCACGCACGGTCGTGTTAATAATTCCAGCCGTGACCCTGCTATAGCTTTCACAGCAGGCCAGTGGATGACAGAAGTTCGTGAATATCTTCCTTGGTGTGTCGCGTCTCATGTGACATGCATGCAGCGCCCTGGGGGATCGGATGTTTCTCAGACCGAGACTAAGGCTACGCCATCTCGTCGATCCGCCCATTCACTCGGCGAGACCTACATACTCGACGGTTTCAAGTGGTTTTCCAGCGCAACCGACAGCAATGTTTCTGTAGCCCTCGCGCGTACTGGTACCGTGGAACAAGGATCGCGTGGGCTCTCTCTTTTCCTCGTTCCCTTGCGCCTACCTCTTTTCCATGGACTTGCTTCTCCCATCAGCAACAACATCTATGTCCACCGTTTAAAGGACAAGCTTGGCACAAGGGCAGTCCCAACTGCCGAGCTGTCCCTAGAAGGCGCAGAGGCGTATCTCATTGGTTCTCTTGGCGCAGGTGTAAAACACATTGTACCCGTGCTTGGAATTACTCGCATACATTCGGCGGTCGGCTCAATCGGTGCGCTCCGCCGCGGGCTGGCAATCGCCAGGTCATTCGCTTGTGTGCGACGAATCGAAGGGGGTAGAAGATGCCTCTCAGAGTCGCCGCTGCATGTTGCGGAGCTCGCAAAAATTTCATTGACTTATCGTGCGCTTGCGCATATGACGTTCGGTGTTGCACATCTACTTGGTAAATCAGAGTGTAGGACCGCGACTGCGGACGATGAGCTCAGGCTGCGCCTTCTCACCCCCGTGGTCAAAGGTTTTTCCGCAGAGAAAGCCGTGGTGGCCCTCGAAGAGTGCATGGCTTCTCTCGGCGGGCAAGGTTACATGGAAGAGAACGTAATTGCACGGTGAGCGGCAATTTTTTTGAGACACGACCCACTACCAACGGCGTCAGAAAGGCTGATCCGTGATACCCTTGTTGAGAAAATATGGGAGGGAACAATTACCGTTATGGCATTGGATGTGCTGCGGTCTGCCCAAACTGTGGGCGCTCTCGATGCGTATCTCAACGTGCGTGCTTCGCCGCAATCACTGTTGCAGACGCTCAGACATTTCGGTAGTGGGCACGTGCCCTTCTCTCTTCTGTTCAAGAAACGCTGCGCAAGCACATTAAGGCACCACTGTCCAACCTCTTGGCTGCTCTGGAGGAGTTGCCGTCTGCATACAAGAATCCTGCACCTGATCTTATTCCTCGCCAGGCGTTCTACCTTCTCTCACAGGTTACTGTTTCCCTGTATCTCCTCGAACACGCAATATGGTCTCATACGAATGCGACTACGCAAAGCGGCGTCGACATCGAGGCGTTTTCGCGATGGGTCGAGGAGTGTGGATTAGCCGTGGCGAGGGAGGAAGTGAGAAAAGCGTTGAAAGCGGGTTTAAATCGCTCGAAGATGGACACGGAGTTGGTTTATGGGGGGTATGATAGAGCGAAACTATGAGCTCTCTGGGTCTAACTAGACTACGTTCCTGGTCCCAACCTTAAACACGAATAACTCGAACGACTATTCAGATGATCGATACGTACTTAACCCCAAGTTCTGCGCTATCGTTTGCGTCGGATGGGGGATTATTAGGCAAAGCAGCGCGAACAGAGCTAGCACCCGCATCGTCACCTCAATCCACGGCTCTTGAGGCTGGACGCGAAGGGAGAATGGGCTGCCTTGCGCTCATCTAGGTCGCAGGGAGTTGGTGTCGTGGCAGTCTACAAGCAACACAACAAGCAACACCCTCTCATTTTTCCGAACACAAACAATTATCTAAGTCAGTGTTAGATCTAAGGTAAACGATACATTATTCTACAACAACCAGAGATTACTCGGAGAAAGTATCCGCGGCCTGCTCCTGCCACATAGAGTAGTAGAGACCACCTTCCCGCAAAAGCTCTTCGTGAGTACCTTGCTCGACCACTGTGCCCTCTTTGAGCACTATGATCACATCTGTCAAGGGTCAGCGCGTTGCCAGGGCGAGGGACATTCCGTGCGGGTTCTCACCTGCTTCGACGACAGTCCGTAGACGATGTGCGATGAAGATACTCGTACGTGCGCTATCGAGAAGCGTTGCATTAATGTTTTTCATGAGCTCCGACTCTGTCTGAGCGTCCAGCGCGGCGGTCTACGTTCGCATCAGCACAGAGACCCTGGACCTCGGGCCAAGCGCACGCTTACCGCCTCGTCAAAGAACAAAATCGGCGGGTCCTTTAGCAGAGCGCGCGCTACCGCGAGCCGCTGCTTCTCGCCCCCGGACACCATAAGCCCGCGCTCGCCGACATTCGTCGCGTACCCGTCGGGGAGCCTGATGACTGTATCATGTACGTGCGCCTTCTTCATCGCCGCAACGACCTCTTCGTCGCTGGCGTCTAGCCGCCCGTAGCGCACATTGTGCATGATGTCTGCATGGAACAGCGGCGTATCCTGTGGGACAACGCCAACTGCGGCACGTAGCGACGCGAGCTGCACCCGTGATATGTCCTGGCCGTCGATGAGGATGCGTCCCGCGGATGGCTCGTAGAAGCGGTACAAGAGACGGAAGACGGTGGACTTTCCACATCCGGAGGGCCCCACAATCGCGACCTTCTTTCCGGCGGGGATCGTGAATGAGAGGTCACCGAAGATCGGGCGGTCTGGGTGGTACGCAAACGCGACGTTCTCGAAGGAGATCTTTCCCCCCGAAAGGGAAAGAGGCTTTGCGTCTGGTGGGTCCTGTGGCCCAGCTTCAGCTAAGAAATTGCGTGATGAGACTAGTAAAAACCTCAGCGGGTGTATGTTCCGCTTGGAGATTGAAGAGAACTTCCATGTCTAGTAGGCTCTGCCTGATCTCGCGATAGATAGTACCAAGAAAATTGAGAGGCATGGACAACTGGAACACGAGTTGGTTGACCATGACCAGGTCGCCAACGGTCATCGTCCCTATCCAGGATCATGAGGCATACAGACCAGTGCGATGTGTCCAAAACGGACCGTTAATGACACCTTGCGCGGCTAGGAACATGATTCCGGTAAGCGCAGTTGAGAAAATGAGGTTCTGGCCCGAATTGAGGAGCGCGAGAGACGTTGCTATCTTGACAGATGCCTTCTCGTACGCGCACAAGTGCGCATCGTACTGCTTGACCTCGTACTGCTCATTGTTGAAATTCTATACGCGTGGTGGTGGTTAGTTCAAGATTTTCAACGCGCGGAAAATGGCGGAAGCGGACCTTTACAGCTTCGTAATTAAGTAGCGAGTCAACGGCGACCGTTGCAGCCTTGTTGTCCGCCGAATTGGCCTGGCGGCGGAACTGTGTTCTGATAACGTGAGGGAGAAGTGGTCAGGATGAAGGTCGGGAGGCAAAAAAGAAGACTAGCGCACCGCCACGCAGTAGTACGAACGGTATACCAGGTATACGCTGCCATGGTTGCGAGCGTGATAGCCGCATAGTCCCAACCGAATTTGTACGTCTATGCACACCACGTCAACCAGTATGCTCCGAAAGTGAGCTCGCGGACGCACCAAAATCCCACACACGAGCGATATTTCAAGCGCTGTGGGCACGACTCGGAACAATATCGCCTGCAGGATGAACGTAACACCCCTGCCACGACGGCGAGCTGAGCCCTTCATGAGATAGTTGAAGGGGGGTAAACATACTTGGTTCCACGGTCTATAGCGCGCGTGAGTCCGCCAGTCTGCCGAGAGAGATGGAATTTGAGGTCGAGATTGAGTAGATGCGCAAATGTCTGGCGCGCGACAGTGCGCACCGCGCGCTGGCCGACGTTCGCAAAAACTGCGTTCAGCAGCTCGCCGAACAACGTCGCACCTATGCGCGCCGCACCGTCTACCGTTCCGGTTCCCATGAGCTCGGATCTGCCACCGAGGGTAAGAGAAACGACATACATGCAAGAATGACTGAGCCACAGACGACCCATACTGTGGATTGTGCATCAAGAGGGATGTTGAGTGTATCGATAATTTCCTTGAAAAATAGTGGGACCTGCACGTTCAGCAGCTGTGACGGATGGTGTTAGCCTAACGAGACGAGTGTGAGATAGCCGAGACGACGGACCTTGCCACTAACGAGGAGTCCAACACCCAAGACGACGCGTCCCCTTGTCCCCCAATCATTTTTCGGCCATATGTGCACCGCGAGCCTGCGCACGATGGCCCAATCTCGTCGGCGCTGTACTGCATTCGATACAGCCACCTTCGGTGCAGCCGGCGTGGCCTCTTTAGGGGCAGTGGTGGTGGTAGACTGGGATGCGCTCTTCTCCTGCCGTGTAAGCTGACGGAACGTGCGTGAGTTGGGCGGGACCGGCCGTGGTAGAAGGTAAAAGTTTGAGTTTGAGTGAAGACGATGCGGGCCTGGGCGGACCGCGGCTCTGTTCCAGGACGCAGTTGCATGCGAGTGCGCTGATCGTTGAGAGAATGCCACATGGACTCGCGGTACCTGGACGTGGCGGAAAGCTGCAGCGCTCCGAAGAGCGTTCATGGAGAGCAGATCTCACAGTAATCGTCAGCCGCAAGGTCGGCCCGCCGGGCAATGATCCTTCGGGCCGCACTGTCCTAGCTCAAACCCCTAACTCGTCACATGACATCACGTGATTTACTTTGTGTACACGGTACTATCGGACTCATCCGCACCCGGTTGGGGTTGGTCACTGCGCATCCTGGTGCCTCCGCGCAACCGACTGTGGGATAACTGTCATCCCATCCGACTATTGTATTATGTATTATGACCATGACAACCTCTGATTCGAAAGGTAAGTGGTCATTGGCGAAAGCGAGAGCTTCGACAACAAGTGAGGCGTAATCATTAGTCTGCTGAGTGCCCTCATCAAAGATGGATTTCTCCCAGTGTCGGCCAACGATCTCATAACCAGGCGTATTTGGGCAGCCTACCTCTTGGTCGGGGCAGTAAGCCATTGGCGAGAACTGTGGGACTGGTACAAGGATCGCCGTAATCCACACGAGATATATGCCCGCAGGTATCCGATAGATTCAACCCTACGTTGAAAACGATCGCTATTCAATCTATTGCGGTGCTATATACGGGTAAACGGAAGACGACAAGTGAGTTTATTCGACCCGACAGCGAAGGCACGGAGTAGGTCACGATTGTAGGGACAGACTCAGATACGTTCAACAGGGGGTTGTTTCGCATCCTTTTTCGTGATAGCATGGACATCTTGCTCTGTGATGGTTCGGAGCAAAACGATGATGAGCAATAAGCACTGAGGTCTGAATCATGAAACGAAGACTTACGCATCCCCCATACAAATGTCCGTAGATCAAGGAACTCTTATGCCGAACAAATATTCAGCCACATTATATTCTACCAGGAACTGACTCACCTATGTGTAGGCCATCGTATATTTTCTTGATCTCGGCGCGTAGTCGCGACAAATCGTCCTTGCTTGCGGAAGAGTTCGACAGGGTTTTCAAGTCCTTCTCTACTGCCTCTATACGTCGAACGTGCGCGGAAACCTGCGGAGAGTATAAAAGATGTAGACTAAAAGCAAGTTATTGGCAGACCTTTTCTGTGCTTTGCTGGAGTTCTTCCACGCTGGCCTGCAACGTAGCGGACGCCTGCTTGTATTCGTCCAACAACCTGTAAGCGGCAAAGGAGGATGCGAGGGAGAACCCGAAAAGAAAACCAATCACCCTAACGAGTGACAAAAATATTAGTAGCACGAGGAGATACCATATAATGGGAGCTCACCCGCCGCGTATACCTCCAACTGGTTTCTTCGGGCTGGGGGCGACGCCAACGTGTGCGGGGGCCTCCTCGCGGAGTACAGCACTAGATGACAGTAGTCGGTTTTGTGTGGTGCGGGTAGCATGCCGTGCTATCAAGGTGCAACTGCGCGTCGCCATAACGCGCTCGCTCTGTGGGTGGGTCAATACCTCGGTTATCTCGGCCTAGTCACCTTTGCTTTTACTTAATTATTTCGCAGCACGTGCAATACCCTTCTGACGCGACGCGTGAACTGGAAGGCTTGCCTTTGGCCTCACACTTGGAAATGCCCTCAAAACGTGCGCCTTCTTCGGAGGGCGCAGGCCATCAGAATAAGAAGAAGAAATTTACAAAGGCTTCTATTGTTGTGCAAGAACCGGGTGTGCCGAGTCGAACCCCCAAACTGAATACCCCCAATGGTCAGTAAACTACTGTCGTACTTAGCTCTGAGATATGGTTGACTCCGGACTATATAGAACTACCAAATTCCATAGATGTTGAAAGGTTTACCGAGGTTTGTTTGCTGTACTGATCATCAGGCGCCCCCTAACTTGTGTGCTACAGTCTCGTTCCTTCGAAATAAAGGCAATGCAGGAGGCGATGAAGAACGCAAAGTACCTGAATGGGCTTCGGATTGCGTCTTTCATCTCACCTCATCTGATCAGGGCCGGATCAACGCATAGAGCTTGGCAAGAGCTCCCGCGTCATCTTCGCCGCCGGGCTGCGAGTCACAACGTGCGACGAGTGCCACTCCGCCTTCGTCACAAGTCGCGCGCAGAAGTAAGCGGTATTACCATATGTGCACGTTACGCTCATTCTTTCTCGGAGATGGATTCTCGGCGCCGAAAAATCCTTGGACGATCGCTTCCGAAACTCGGAAAGAGCAGACGTGAAGGTCGTAGTGAGGCCTTTAAACGGAGACAAAGTGAGCGAGAGGAACTCTGCCTTCTCTTGGGTGCTTATGGTTTTAGAGGACAAGAAATGGCTTGAGACGCATCTGTGGCATGCCAAACGGATGCGCATGGAAAACATGTGGGGGTATCGATTGGTTCGTGCCAACCACTGAGGTCTCTCTTATGGCTGAAAGTCATGTAGGCAGTACAACCGACAGAAAAGTCTTTCAGACCATCCCACCGCGCTTCTGTCCATGGCTCTATCCTTCATGACGCCTCATACTATGGTCTCATTGAACTTACGGGAGCGCAAGTAGTGCTAACTCGGACGCTGGAATCCTGCTGTGACCCTGTCGGTGCAAAACCTGCCTCAAAGAGGTTTTTCGTTCATCAAGGCAGTCAATGATGGCGCTAACGAGCTCTAGGTATATGAGTGGCATAAGAGGTTGTGAAACAGGCGTCTATGAAGTTGGATCGTACCCTCTTGGATACATCGGACCAGTTTTCATCATATGGCGGGCCATGGCAGTGGCACCCGGTGCATCTCAACCCCCAGATACTTTTCCTCCAGAGTCCAAACCTAAAGGCAAGCGGAAAAAACACAAGCAAGCGAAGGAGAATAGTGAGATCAATGAATAGCTTGCTAGTTTAAATCGCATGCTCACAGAAACGGTAGTGAGCCGCGAGCCAGAGCCGCCCGAAGAGGAAATCCGAACAGTCTGGATTCGTTGCCATCCTGCCGTCTTCTCGTCTGTTCATTCTACGCTTAAGCAAGCGGTATCCTTGACTCTTGATGCCCTCAAAAAGTCCCCGAACCACTCTCAGAATTCATACGCCATAGAAGTCATTGATCTTCGCGACTCAATTAACGTCTTCGAAATCACGGGCCCAAAGTCGAGTCAAGTCATTCATGGCGCACTGACGCCAACGGTTGTAGATCACAGAGGAGAGTTCAAAAAGGTGAGAGCAACGAAGGCGGAGCGTAGCCAGATAATTCTGATGTTCATCCTAGTTTTGGTCGTCGTTGTCTGATCTTCAAAGCACTGGTTCTATTCCAAGTAACATGGTAGTTGGATTCACCGTTTTAGACCCTCGTTTGAAGTGCGAGATCCTACCTTGTTGGGGGCTTCGGTTCGACTAATTAGCACATCGACAGTTTCCCTCCCAAAAATGCGAAGGTTCGTATAGCGGAGGAGCTTCCGACCATCTGTAAGCCTTGGGAATGCTTTCCCACTGCCTCTTTGGCATGGAGCGACATTTGGGATCAAAACATTCGAGATGCTATCGAAATTCCAAGATTCACCAAGAAAGAGCTTGATGCCCGCAGGGAACAGAACGTTATCCCTGGCACGTCACTAAAACCCACTGTTTCAGATAACCGTGTCCCTGTCCTCCTCATCCAGCGATCGGTAAAGCCTGTATCTGCTAGCTCGTCCACCCCGCACTCTACCCAGTCCTTCCAGCGCAGCACCAAACCAGATCCGAACCTCCACGGTTGGACACTCATCGTCCCCAAAGGTTGGGGCATGCCATTCTTGACCTCCCTTATTTATACTAGCACAAGAGTGGGTGGGCAGCGCGAACGCGAGCACCAAGCATTCGAGGCAGGAGCGGCGTGCTTCCCGAGGGACTTTCCCGCATGCACCGCGTACGAGATATTTGCAGCCGCACGTGCGACCAAGGACGAAGAACGATGGAAAAAGAAGCCTCCTGCGAAGCGCGTGAGCTGGGGCAAGCTGAGCACGCTCAGTCCCTGGACATCTGCCTGGCACGTTGCGCTAGGGTTAGAAAGTGCGCTTGGCGGGGAGTCGGGAGCCGACTATTGGAGCGACGAGGACGTAGTGCCGACGCAGCGGGATGACCCCCCACCCCCATCCGACCCTGCATCACCCGCGTGGCTTCTGCACGGCTCCCGCGCGCGCACGATAGTCGAGAATCTGTCGCGGCTGCTCGGCCCTGCCTCTGGCCTGCTTTCCGAGATAAACGCTCTGCGGCGCAAGTGCGAACTCCCGCCCCTGGACGCGAGCGTGGACGCGAACGCGTTGCTGCAGGGCGCGCTGGTGCATGTGCGCGTGCTGCTCTGCGGACGCGGCGCGCTGGATGACATGGCGTTCATCTATGCGCTTGAAGATCAGGAAGCCCGCGCGTGGGCGGCGGCACACGGCCCTCATTCGCTCGTCGGTTATGAGGTAGGCGATGAGCCCATGGACGCAGCCGAGGTTAGTTCGAAACTTTTCTTTGCGGGCTCCCACTCAGACAACGCGTTGCTACCGCGAATAGTTGTCGAAAGTTATCCCCTCTGACAGTGCCTTGATCGGTTTCGTCACAAGTGGCAACTTTTCCCTGTCCCGCGGCAAGGGCTATGCAATCGGTGCGATATCTCTAGTCAAGTTCCTCGAAATACGGGAGCAGGGTCACAGGTGCGCTTGGTCCACATTTCGAGTCCTTTTGTTTTTCTTAAAAATTCGCGGTGGTCAGGCTGAAACGGGAAAATGATTGGATGGTCAAAGTCAGAAACCGGGATGGGACGATTTGCAGGGCTGCGCGCGTTGATTTCTTGGAATAGCCATCTACTATTGGACAGGTACAATTCGTTCGAATAGGTCAACGAGAGAGGGACGATTGTTGAGGAAAGTGGATTGTATGCGTGCACGAATAAATACAATGGGAGTGACAGACGTAGCCAAAGATGGTCCGATGAATGAACGAAAACAAGAGTGAAAACTCAAGTGTTACTTGATATTCCATTTCGCTACCGCAGCCTTTACCAGCCTTGACATGTCCTCCTTTGCCTGCTTCTTTGCACTGTCCGTGATCCCCTCGAGTTTGTCCAAAGCGCCTGGAGATGTGAGCAAGGGGTCAAACTCGAGCAGATGGCCATCGCGGGTAGGCACGGCGACCCGCGCGGCCATGTGACCCGAATTTGATGCCGCGATCGCGCCTGGACGTGAGTTGGAGCGAGAGTGGGGTTGGTGGTTTTGAGATTGGGAATCGCTGCGTGAATGTCTAGCTGGATGGTTGAGGTTGCCGGGTGTGTTGGTGCTAGGTGCGACGAAGGAAGGGTCGCGACGGATGACGATGTTGCTCGCGGTGCGTCTAAGGATCGGGCGACTAGGCGCACCACCCTCTTCCTCGGCACCGTCTTCAGGGAGCCACTCGAGACCAAGCTCAAAGGGGTTCGCTAATGGTGAGCCGTTGACGCTGAGCATGCTTTCGTCCCTGCGCGGCCAGCGTGGCGGGTACGCGGGCGTCTTGGGAATCGCGGGTTTGAAGGTCGAGGTCGAGGGTACACGGACTTGGCGGGCAAGCGAGGCCGCAGTAGGTTTGGTGGGCGAGCGCGGGAGGGTACTCGAGGGTACGCGGGCAAGTTTACGCGGGCTTGGCGTTGGCAAGGCGGAGGTCCGCTGAATACGTGACTTGGGGCCCTCATGAACGAAACCGTTCGGTGATAAGGAAGAGGAAAACCACGTACAGTGCCTGGCGTCCTAGGTACGTGAGCGCGAGGGGGAGGGCCGTTTCCAGGGAGAGGTGGCTTCTTCTGAGGAGATGGTGGTGCGATTCGGGCTTTGGTCGCTTTTGATCGCACAGATCGCTCAGAGAGATGGACGACGGACTCACGGTTCTTAGTGGCCCTGGAGTGATTACCGGAATCATCGGCGCGGGTATCGTTTTCGTCTTCGGGTGCTGGGACCCACTTCCGCTTCATGGCGTTCCTATCTATGGGCGCCACGTCGAGGGCCAGACGCTCCTTCTGGAGCCCTCTGAGGGCACTCTGGATGTCGCCGTCGTACTTGTCACCAAACTCTGCCATTTTCATTCCGCGGACCAGGTGGGGGATAACAGCTAGCTGACGCTCGTGGCGGTTGCGGAAGGCGGCGAGTGTGTCGGCGAGCCATGATTCAAGCTGGCGGGTGCGATGGGCGACTGAGACAGGATGAAGTGTGTGAATCAAGAAGACACGAGCTCGGACCGACCTTCGATATCCAAGTTTGCGAGGAGTTGTTGCTTCTGCTCGTGTGTGAATTTGGCCGCGCGACTGACTTGCATCGTTCAGGTTCACTCAAACCCAAAGCCAGGCCAATCAAAACAGTCCTAATGTTTGTCACGTGATCGCGTAACCCTAATCGAAAATAAAAGAAGATGAGACGATTTCGTGCGCAGTTGGTTATTAACGATGTCTTCACAGCGCGACACCTTTCTCGTCATTGGCGGCAGCGGTTTCCTCGGTCGTCACATAGTTGAGGCTTTGGTCGCGCGTGGTGACCCCGTTGCTGTCTTCGACATCGTCCAGCGCTATCACGACACTCCCTTTTACTCCGGCGACATTAGTGACCAGGCTCAGGTTTCTGACGCCATTCGAAAGGTACCTTGACCCCCCCGCCCATTACCCACCTTTCTCATTTTTTCTTTAAGAGCGGCGCGAGCTGTATCATCCACACAGCTTCGCCCACCGCCGGTCTCCAAGATCCAGCCCTCTACTGGAAAGTCAATGTGGACGGTACCAGGGCGGTCATTGCCGCGGCCCAGGAAAACAGAATTCCAAAACTCGTCTACACTAGCTCTGCGGGTGTGGTCTTCAACGGCCAAGACTTGATCGACGTCGACGAACGCATTCCTCTGCCCGAGAAGCCCTTGGATGCCTACAACGAATCCAAAGCAAAAGCAGAAGAGCTGGTCATCGCGGCCAACGGTGTCGACGGTCTGCTGACCGTCGCTCTTCGTCCTGCGGGCATTTTCGGGTGAGCCGCCTCTCCCCAGAAGTCTGGCCGATTCATGGCAACCTGACATCTCGCCAACAGTCCAGGGGACCGGCAGGTGGTACCTGGCTTTGCCAAAGTCCTCAAGGAGGGCAAGTCTCACTTCCAAATCGGTGATAACACCAACCTTTTCGACTGGACTTACGTCGGCAACGTTGCCTATGCCCACATCCTCGCGGCCGACAAGCTCGTCCCACAACCACCGAGCACGCCTGACCACGTTGCAGAAGCCTTTGAGACCGCGCTTCCAACTATCGATCTGACCACGGGCCAGCACCGCGTGCCCACTTCCTCTGCGCGCCCATTGGGGCCGTACGTCGAGCGTCCCGCGAGGGGCGACGCGATCGCGTCTGCCTTTGAGGGACCCCACAACCCCGAGCGCCCCGTCGTCCGCTCGCGCTTCGACCAGCTTTCCGATCCCGCACTCAACCGCGCTGATACAGATCCTCTGCAAGTCGCCGGCCAAGTCTTCTTCATCACCAACGGCGAGCCCATCTACTTCTGGGATTTCCCCCGGCGACTGTGGCGCATGCTCGCCCCTGATACGTATCCCACACGCGATCCCTTTGTGCTGCCCAAGACCTTCGGCCTCGCGATCGCGACGTTGTCCGAGTGGTGGGGTTGGTTGTCGGGACGGGAACCCACCTTCACCCGCTTCCGAGTCACTTTCACCTGCGCGCACCGGTGGCACAATATTGAAAGGGCTCGTCGAGTACTAGGTTATGAACCTCAAGTTGGCCTCGAGGAGGGTATGCGGAGAGCGGTCGAGGTACGCCCTTTCCTTTGACTACTCCACCAATTTCACTTACCGATGCACGATACTAGTGGTGGAAAGCCGAGGAAGCCAAGTCAGCATCATAAATGTTTAAAAATATACCCACCTCTCATATCTGGTCTTGTCGCTATGTTTCTAATTCGCGCCTAACACTGCATATAATTGTCTCACGCTTGCACTCATACGATTAAGTTGTTCGCGATGGTGTGCAAGAAACTCTGGCAGACAGTTGGCTCTTTGATAATTTGACGACTTGGTCAGAAACGTCGACCCTATTATCGTCGCAAATTTCCTGGGCACTTTATAATTGATCCGGCTCAATGACATTTTATAGTATTATGATTCCTTAGGATAGGCATTCGTGATTATAAGATATCATTCCCTGTGCGAGGTTTCGCGGCGCCTGACTGGGGTATCACAGGGCAATCGAGCGGGAGAGCAAGGTGGTTGACACGCTGACGGGACCATCCCTTTGACCGCGAATTGCATACAACCGCCTGTGATCGGCTCGGTCAACACGGCCAGGGGCAGCGTGAACAGTGAACACGGCTGTGCATTGTGCATTGTGCTGGATGGACGAACACTTTTGAAGCTCCGAGTCTAGCCACATCCGCTTGGACACTTTGTCCGACGCACCTGGACGTTTTGTTCCGCGCCGACGCTGACACCGACCCTGTCTGCTTGAATACTGAATGGATGCCCGTCTTGGGCCGATCCTTCAAAGGTACAGACGACTCTTATTACTGTGAAAGACACTCGCTTGCTCTATGGAGATTCCTCTGGCAGTTCGTCTGTTCACTTCACGAAATCAAAGATCTTGTGTGCGTGAAGGCCACGAGGCGGTGGCGCTCTAACCACAGCTGGGCCAAAGCGACTACAGCATTGTCAAAGCGAAAAGGGCGAAGCCCGAGGTGGCGCCGGCATGGGCGTGCGTGAAAGGCACGTGTGGTCAGAGCTGTGGTCGACCTCGCTAAAGTGTAAGCGAAGCCTCTGTGGAATCTCCGGAACTTGTTTAAAAGCCCCCCTCTCCGCGTTTTCTCTCGAAATATCTGCCTGTTCACACAACCCACCATCTTCGCACCAGACACCCTCACACACCACAATGAACTATCCCCAAACCCCGAATGATCCCTACGATTTCTCGTTCTGGCCGGACGCCGCGGCTTTTAGCGAGGAGGAGAGGATGGCGTGGGCTCAGGTAGCTGGGTATGCCCAGCCAGGGCTCACCATCGACGACTTTTCTTTCGACGGTCTGGATGCCTGGGGACAAAGCACTACGCTCCCCGCCGCGCCTCAAAACACTTCTGTGAGTACACCCGCCCTCGGGATATGAGCGGAACTTACATTCGCCACAGGATATCGACTGGATCTTCGGTGGCACGGTCCCAGCAGGGGACATGTTCGGTAATGGTGCCTCGTTCTTGGATGCTATCAAGACAGATACCATGGCGTTCGCGCCGCCCCCCGCCCCATCCTTCCCCCCCTACGGCATGGGTGCACTCACGCAAGATGTTTTCTTCACTCAACCCGTAAGCGCGTAATGGCTAGCTGTATTATGACCTGATTTCTTCATCTTGTTATCCCACAGAACTTTTCCAACTCGCTTCCGAGTACCCCCTGTAGGTCTTCAGTCTCTACCTCACCCTTACAAGTCGATTGTGCTCACCCATTTTAAAGCACTCACAGATGTGAGCTCAGTCCCATCCCCACAGGGCGAAGGGACCGGGGATGGATTTATGCCATTCCCTACCTTTGAGGGAGCGCCCTCATACTTCGTGAGTCCGAGTGCATCAACTCAGCGAGCTCCGCTCACCGAGGTTTACTATAGGTTCAGCCGCCGGGCCCCTCGTTGTCGCAACTCGACATTGCCGGTGTGTTACTGGCTAATCAATTCACTTGTGCACCCCCAACACGGTCCACGGGGGATGGCAACTTCGCTGGGCAAGTCCCACCGGATTACCGCGGAACCCTCGACCTTATGGGTATGAATGGTGATATGTCGTGCGCACCATTCACTTCCTCGTATACATGGCCTTGATATGATTTCCCCAGATATCCGGGGCAATTTTATAACACTGAACCCAACGACTATCTGGCAGCACCCACGGAAGCGTTGGCCGCGATGGTCATAAATGAAAAGGGAGTACCGTCATCTTCCCTTGGAAAGCGGACTCGCACGAGGTACGAAACCTACAGTTATGGTCTCCACAGGCTAACGACGAGGACAGTGAGGAGAACGAACCCGGCCCGCAGAAGAGGGCCAGGCCAAACGCAATCGGGGTCCCGGGGGAAGCAGAGTCCACAAAAAGGGCTCCTGCCACCAGGACCCGACAAAAAATCAACAGTAAATCCAAGGCGGCGGGACGCGGAGCGGAGAGGCTCGCGTTCACGACAGCTCAGGGAGTTTACCATCGATCCTTGCCGGGACTTAGTGTCTCGCAGGGGTCGATGGGAGCCCTTGAGCAAGGACAGTCGTCTTGGATCGAGGAGAGAGATGTGGAAACGTGGCACGACACGGGAAGCTTGCCGCAGCAGCAAATCGTATTACAAAGCGCGGAGAACGCCGAAGTCGGGGGGGGTCTACACAAGATCCCCGGAAACTTGTCGGCGAGGGACCGGTTGATGCTCGAGACGACCCAGGCCGACGAGGAGCGCGGGGCGGTCAGGGAGATCAAGTGCAAGTTGTGCGCCACCAAGCCGCCATTCAAGACGTGGGAGATATATAAGCGTCACTGCAAATCGTGCGAGAAGCACCCTCAAGCCTCCATACTCAAGTTCTGCCCCAAGTGTGGTGACTATTTCGGACGTCCAGATTCGGGAGTTCGCCACCGCAAGAACAAAAAGTATCAAAAGGTGTGCCTCGAGACGTCGCAAGACGAAGCCAGCGAGAAGCAGCAGAAGGTCGAACGGCTCCTCAAGGAATTCGAAGCGAGGCTGGAGCACTGCCTGAGGAATGGAGAGGAGATCGGACCACGTTTTTCGGACATCGTGAATAAGGTGCTCACGAATACCTCGAAGAAAGTATCCAGACGGTAGGAGATCCTGTTGGAAGGCGACTCATGGGCCGTCGGACTGCGTTAGCGACGCCCTATGTATACCTTTTTTTTTCTTCCTCTCGCCAACCCTACGCGTACGCTTACAGTGCGGCGAACACGGACGATATTGTTTGATCACTTAGTTACGCCTTCTTTCTGTTTTCTGCCCGGTGTTGTCCTGTTGTACTATATTCTGCATCGTCAATGTTCTCGGATCGGCTTTGGACTAGATTAGACTGGTGATTACATACCGAATTTGACCTTTGTCTCCGCTATGGGAATTGGAACGAATGAATAGATGGCGACGTAGCCCTTGTATATCTGGCGAGCCCCAAACACTTGGTAACGATCCCTTCTTCACCTACAAACGCGAGACGTTTGGGCGAGCATGCATCATGGGCAGATACAGGCCTGCATCAGCTGCATCGATTGTAATAGCCCAGCATCAGCCTCTGCCACGTTGTATTTTGTTATAACCCACACCCGTACCGGAACACCGATAATCCTCCACATACTGACCCACTGTCCGCACCACACATAGACCGAGAAAAAAAATATGCGAAAAAAACGTTCACAAGCCATTCGGAGTCCGAGTCGGCCCGGGGATCGATTGGAACGAGACACAGAGGAGGCCGTCATCGCTAGGCGGGTTCCGTCATCAACCTGGGCCTGTACTGTGGAGTTGTTCTATAAATCATCAGTAAGCACGCGTTCACTTCCATGCGATCGATTACAGCAGGTGGGTAAAAAATTTCGAGGCGCACCGCAAAACGGCGCTTATCCAACCCCCCTACGGCGGCGGCACCGTTTACGTTTTCCCCAGCGTCTCACCACAAACGCACTGCTGGTCGCCGCGATAAATATTTTTCCGATCGCTCCAGTGCCACTTCTGGACACCGGATTCAATCCTCATCTCTGACATCAGGTCGATAATCCCCTTTGTGGGAGTTGGGAAGGGAACCAAAGTTCTCTGAATCGAGGAACTGCGGTGCGTCTGGGCCAGCGGCGTCACCTGCTCTCGCCCATGGAAGCACAGAGGGCTGCCGCCATATATGTAAGTTATTGTAAGAAATTTTGCATGCACCCGAAGAGGCCGGCGAGCGTGTCGTAACTCGCTATGACAGACATCCTTGGCAGTGTCGGTAATCACTGTAAGAAGCACACCTGTCCCTGACTCCAGCGAAGATTACAGTACTTTTGCAAGACGGTATCGGGCGAGACTCGAACTCCACAGGAAATTGGTGCCTATCGAGACCTTGTGTCGTCAAGGTTCTTGTACTCTTTCGAGACGACTTCGGGGATTGAAATAAAATTGGAGGTGGAAGGGGTCACAGTCGCACGTTTTGTGTTCTAGACATGGCATTGTATAGTCAAGCGAGGCTGATCACTGGTACGCAACGAGTTCAAGGAGGATAGGCATTTATGGGTATTTCACCAGCCTCATCGTTCGTTCTCGTGGCCCTTACGGAACGCTGCGGGGGCGGGGCGGTATGCGACAGACGGCTTAAATCGTCAACGCGTCAACGGTTACACGCCGTCGCAGAACGGTCTCGCCATACGCACAAAGTCCACGCCTTGGTAGCTGTCCTCGCCTCACTCTTCGCTGTCATCGTCCGAATCATCAACAGCCGTGCCACGCCGCACCTGATCCATCCACGCCGCCGCAAACTCCTCCACGTTCCGCCCATGGCTCAGCGTCAGCGCCTCGAGAGGGACCATGTTGTGCTGGTGCTCCGGCGCGTTGCGCGTTGCGGTCGGGTGTCCCCGCGAGTCGACCACGCGCAGTACTGGTGCTGGAGGGGTCGTGGCGACGGCAGCGGCGGAGGAAAGAGCAGCGAGCTCCGCGTACGAGAACAGTAGCGCGTCGGTCCGCGGGGCGTACGGGTTGAAGTCCACAATGTGGAAACGCGTGAGGTCGCGCGTGAGGAGCACGTCGAACGTGTCTACGGAATGAGGTTACGTGTGAATGAGCGCATGGAGGGGCTCTGCGCACAGGATGCAGGGCCGGTCCACTTTGGCTGGACGTGCGCGGCCCAGTGCGCGATGAAGGACGACACGATCTTGCGCTGTGTCTCTGGCTCGTCCAGGAATTCGTAGTAATTCGTGTCGCGCTGCGAGATGCCTTACAGAGATGCGCTGGGTCAGGTTATATATATACAGACGAAAACAAAACCACATACCAACGAGCACACCGTCGCGCACAAAAGCACGCATTTCGCGACTTGGATCTATAGCGAACCATTTGCGCAAGACAAGCTCGAGCCGGTATCCCCCTGGCACGCCAGTGCTGTCGACGCATCCCTCAAAGACGGAGTCGGCGTCGAGGTCGTGCGTGATAAAGTCGGACGACTTGAGCAGTAAGTACACGTCAGCCGGGGACGTGCATTTCAGGGGGGACGACGAGGGCAAGAGCCAGGCCGCGTCCTGCGTTCAATAGTTATGGAAAGGAGGGGGGGATGGTTGCTTGCCCCGGACGCGCCTTTGGTGAAGAAAAGTTTAGCTTGGGGAACACGGCGCCGTACTCATCGATAACCGTTCGAATCCGGGCGTCCAGCTCCGGAAATGCGTACTGCGTTGAAGGGCTGGTGACTTCGTCGTCGCTATGTTGATCGTGATCCTCCAAAGTGCTCTTTGGCGGTCTGGAAAACCACTCAGTATAAAATTCGAGGTCGCGGCAGAGTTGCACGTACACGTCTTCAGACCCTATCGGGACGAAAATACCATCTGCCTCAAGATACGACCTGAAGTCGTCGTCAAGTAGCACCACGGTCGATTTTATCGACAACGAAGAGAAAATGGGGTACCAGTTCGAAAATTGGAAAGCAATTACATCCTCTAGAGTCAGAGATGGCCAACTAGTCATGATTAGAGACGATTAACTTTATGTAATGCTACTTTGCCTCTCTATTTGACCCAAGGGTTCTCTCTAATTACCGTACCTTCTATGAGCCCTGCTCACTCTCTGTAGCCCCCAAAACGATTGACATGGATCATTACTTCTCAAGTTCGACACCAGAGTCGCTTGCGACATCGCCGATGATGGGTCGTGAAGCGGCCAGGCCTGTAGCGTTTTTGTAGAACACAATGTTGCCCTCGTCCTCGACAAACTTGCACTCCCGGAAGACGCGGTAAACCTCTGCCCAACCGCCGGGACGGCCCTCAAGCTGAATGCCGGATGCAGCAAGACGCTTTTTCAGGGCGGCGGACGCCTCCCAGCTATATGACTCGTCAACTCACTGTGAAGAACTATGAGGAGCAACACCCACGCGTTGTAATGAGGAATTTTGCTCGAGACATGGTGGGCAACATGGGTCTCCGAGATTCCATGCGTTGCAGTTGCTCCGATCCAGCCCATGAATGAGCCGAGGTCCCCAAGCAGGTTGCGGTCAAGCGTCGCGAGCGCACCACGAGAGAAGGTGAACTCCTCAGAGCGGTAGTGTGGCAACAAAGGGTCGGTGTGTTGCAAGAAGGTGATGAGAACGAGCCAGTGGTTCACCCTATTCAGAGATCCACAGTTCAAATGAGAACGAAGATCAGGGAATGGAAACTCACCAAAGATAAGGCACAAAATACACGCGAAGCACTTGCGAGACACCCGATTGATACGCCCAAGCGACAAGGGTCCCGAGCCAAAGAAGGATACCAATGTCTGAAAGAATGATCTGGCCAAACTGGTGCGGCGCGAACATCACAGCCCCAGGAGCGAAGTCTGAAGCCGGCTGTCATTACTCATATGATTAAATGGTAGTCATTCCACGAACGGTTGGTGCCCTTGGGGTAACGCTTCTGGCCGGCGGCGTTGCGGATCAAATACAGGGGCCAACCAAGGAGCTGAAGCAGGTGTTTATCACCTGTCTACCCGGAACAAGCTCGGTGACGTACCAAATAAGCAGCAGCACCAAAAAGAGTCCCAATAGGCGAGTCGTCTATGGCCTCCCGTAGCTCCTTCAAGACCTCTGCCTTAATGCTAGTGCCCAGATGATTCTCGCCATCAGGATTGAGGGGAGGAAGGCCAAATTGGGAGCGAGTACGGGGTACAAAAACCTGATCTTGGGTCATGTGTCCCGTGGATGCGTGATGCTTCGCATGTGTTATACGCCAAGAATGGTACGGAACCCCGAGACTGACAGAGGGAATGTTCATTTAGCGCTTATATTAATACAAAAAAAAAAAAAAAAAAAGCGCTGACCCAGAATGAAGAACCCAGCCAACGAGATTGTTAATGAACTTGGACTCGGAAAACGCTTGGTGGCCGCATTCATGAGCAATGACCCAGAGACCAGTCGCGACCAGACCCGTAGCTAACCCATAGAGGGACCAGAGCGTAAAGTGGGCAAAGGAATAGAGGATGGGTGCAGGAAGCGAAAGGTGCGCCGGGGTGAGCAAGGGCTCGATGTACGTTGTGGTCTTGTAGAAGACACCGATGAGGAAAAAGTCCCAGACACTGTCACAGGGTCAGACGCGGTCATGTGCGCAGTGCGCGGTGGAGTAGCTCACACGTAGAGCCCAGAGCGGACTGCCGATCGCTGGTAGCAGTGCGTTCTAAAGAAATGTGGCCACAAAAAGAGCTGGTGTCAGTGGGAGGCACTTTCGAAAAGAAAAAAAAGCCACTGACGGGATTGCGGACAAGAGATCCTTGACAGTGAGGTCGGGAATGACGACCTCGTTTTGTGCTACGACGCTCGTGACGCCGTCTTTAGTGACGGTTTTCATGACGAAGAGAAAGAGAGGGAAGAGGAAGAAGTGTGGGGGTCTGTGAAAGAGTGCGGACTGTTGACTGGCACCCTGTTGAAGAAGAGAGACAAAAAAAAGTGGGGCGAGCCTGTTTCAATTTATGTCGTGGCCATCGGAAATTCCCGCTTCATGAATGATCAAGATACGTGTGCACCACCGTCTCTGTTGACCATAACCTTTCACAACGGCGCAATACGGAACTGACATCGGTCGTCTTAAACAGGGTAGAAACATCCACAGAAGGGTAGACGGCCTTGTTCACTTTGAGGGCACCTTGGACCTTGCCTTGGACGAAATCGAAACCCACGACGGTCGAGAGCGCAAAGCAAGTCACTCAGAAGAAGTCGCAAAGATGATTAAAGATAAGAACACCTTTTTCATTCGTAGTGCGTAAGTTAATGTATCTTCTTTTTTGGAAAAGTGATGTAGTCACCTCCTGATGAGAACCTCGGAGGCAAAAAAATGTGTTTCACACTCAGGATTCGGGTACAGTAGATTACCGTAAAACGATGCGTTACACGCGAACGACCAGTAATCTGTCTGCCACAATCTCGAGGAACGCCTCCTTGGTCAGTTTCCGCCCCGCCGTCCTGTCAATCAACGCCCCGAATTCAACCACCAACCCCGCGACCGTCTTGTTGTCCTGTGCCTTCTCCAGCGACGCGCACAGCCCGTATAGCCGACTATGGTCTTCGTACGGCGCATCCTCCGCGGCCGCGGCCGACTCCTGATCTCGTTGCGACCGCGACGATCGTGTTTTGCTCGACCGCGGCGGAACGATGAACATTGATGGATCCGCGAGCTGCTTGTGCAACGCGTCGAGGAACCCGAACCCTTCCCGCGTCAGCGTCCGCGAGTTGGAGTTCCGCAGGACTTTCACAAAGTCTTCCATCAGACGCGCCAGCACGCGGTTGTCTGCCGCCTGCGTCAGTTTGGTGATGCGTGCAGCCTTGTTGTGCCGGTGCACGGGCCCATATTCTCCCGATGACTCGCCGTCCGAGACAACGACGACCTCAGCCTGTCCGGGCTTTTTGAGCAATAAATCTCCTCCATTGCCACCCCCTCCCTGGACGTTTTTTCTGTCACCGAGTACTGGGCGTCCGATATGGTCCCCCTTTATTTATAGTTGTGCCTCCGCTAGTTTCAGCTGCGCTTCCGTTCGTCGATTGAGGTGAGATCGGGACTTTGACGGCTGCTGCTCATCGCCGTCAGATCTCTCCTGATGTTCGTCAGAGTACCAGGATGAGCTTACCGCCAGAGGCACCGGCGGCGGAGGCCAGATGAATCGGTCGATGTCCTTATACCCGAGGTCCTTCGCGAGGTCGCGGAAGCGTTCCCGCCAGTATGCGTAGTCCGGTTTTTGCGCGAAACTGAGGCTGCGGCAGTACCGCAAAAACTCCTCGAATTCTTCGGGGAGGCCACGCGCCAGGTCTTCGGGCAACGCTGCGCGCTTCTCGCGCTTGAGACGATCGTGCGCCACCTCGTCGCGGGGCACGCCGTTGCGGGTCCATAATAGCCCCCCCGGGGTCAGTACTGTATGTGAATGAGCAGAAGTGCGGCAGATTCGAGGTCGTCTCGTCTTGAGCATGCTAATGCGCGTTCATCGACCTGGGTAAGCCAGGATAACACATTCAGGAAGAGCGTGCGCTTTTGCTCCGGCAATGACTTGCTGTCGCTGACAGTAATAATGTCTAGAATTTATCATTCGGGTCAACCAAGGAATGATACTACTTCTCTACTAAACCGACCTCCAACCCATGTTAAGAGAACCAGCCCCAGTGTGGCTAAAAGGTCAGGCATGCGACAATAAGATAAAGCGGTAATGAGATGATAACGTTGGGTATACGAATTGTCCTCGTCTAACTTCCATCCTTCATATGTTTTGAGATAAGACCGACTACTCGTCATCACCTTGGCAAGCCTCGACGATAGCACCGAGGTTGGTGATGACCTCGTTTAATGATTCGAGATTCTGAGGGCTCTGCCCATCGGGGATAACACCGGCCGGCTGGGCAAGACCATCAGGATTGAGATAGAGACTCGAAGTCGGGCTCGGAGACGGGCTGGACGTAGTGGATGAATGTGGCTTAGACGTAGTGGTGGGGGTAGTGGTGCTCGTGGTGCTCGGCTCCTTTGAACTGGTCGAGGTCGTGGATGGAGATGGAGAAGGTTCGTGGGTGGAAGTAGTTGTGTGCTTGGGGGAAGGGGAAGGTTCGGGGGTAGGAGTGGGAGTGGGAGTGGGCTTAGGTTTGTGGGTCGTCGTCGTCGTTGGAACGGGCTGCGTGGTAGGTTGATCATCGCCACCATCGCTCGCGAAGTGCCAGGAGCCTTGCATTTCCTCAATACCCGAATTGTCTAAGAAATGGAAGAGGCCCCTGGTAAGATCGAGACCGCCATAGGGACAGCCCGGGCACTGTAGAGGGAATGATGAAATACAGGCAGGGTAAGATTGGACAGACAAGACGAACCATATCGACGATTGTAGCAGTAGTCGTCTTGCCATTGGCCGTGAGGACGATGGTTTTTACCGCAGTGTGGACCAGGATAGCCACCTCCGAACATCTTGATACGAGTATAAAATCAGAGATCATGAATGGCCCGATGAGGCACTGGGGTACTAACGGCGCCATTCAACGCAACGACCTAGATACAATTCGTAAATGACTGGGTATGAAAAAGATTATATCAATGACTCACAAAGGCGCTAGGTTGATATTTGCCGCCACAAGCAGTGCTGTAGACGGTAAGAATAATTAAGAGGGGAAGCTGGGAACGGAAGGGCATGCGTACATCCCGACGTCAATGTCATAGAGAGTGAGTTGCGCCTGAAAATCACGCTTGTCGAGGATTGTCACAACGAGCGCGATGAGTCAGGCCAGTGTGACGACGAGCATTTCCCATGAGCTGCGAGGGCATAAAGAGGTAAGGACAGGGAGAGGAGGACGGCAGTAGTAAAGGAGCGCATTGGAGAACAAAGAGAGAAAATTGCAAGGGGAAGTGATAGACCCGTAGCCAGCCGTTCGAATGAGAAATTTTGAGGGGTCGCAAGCGACTGGAGAATCCTCGGTCCTTCGCGCAGCTGGTACCCCCACCCCCATAGAGGCGAGCGGTCACCGGTCTAGGGACCGTGAGACGGGGACAGGGAACCGAAGTGAGACAAACGAGCGACGACAAGGAGACTAAGTATGCAAGCCACGCCAAGCAAATTATTATTCCGTGGGAGGGGCCACTGGTTATGAAAACAGCTGTATCACCCCTCATGGAATGACAGATGTATCTCGCAGTCTATACCAAAATTTAGCAGAAAAGTCGGATTTGTCTTTGTCATCGTCCGTCCCATTTCCTTCATCCCAGGGCTTCCACACGCTCTTGCAAATCCAGTCCGTCTCGAGGTCAACGTCATCAGCTGTCTGTAAGCTCAGGACTAGCTGGGTGTCATCAAGGGACTGTTCGTTCTTCGTCAAGTTCGCGTTCTTCGTTGTTGCCCAGGTTGTTGTCAGGGAGGGACGGAAAGGACAATCGCGTAGCTATATAGTTGAATTCACGATCGCTTCTGCAATCTACAATAACGGAGTGCGGGTTTCGGCACGTTTATTACTATGCAGTATTATAATACTGTCCTTACGACAGTACAGTCGAAATTGGGCTCTAACATTGAAATTAGCATTATGACAATTTCGACTGTACTTAAGGACGCCACTGTGTACGTCTGGCACCCCACTCGTTTACCTCTCGTTTAGTGTGCTAGTCGACACATAACCTGCTGCGATTTATCAAGAAGCTTGCGGAAAGCAGCCCAACCTGAAGGTTGTCGTGGAGTCTTCTTCCTGGTCACAATCCCAATCATCACACCTCCCATTCCCGCAACCCATCTTCGTTGTACCCAGCAACATGATGGCAAATAGCCATTCAGACGGACGTGTCACCGGTTTCCCCCATCCCTCTGCACCAACCCAGGCCACAGCGAACAATACTGCCACGTTTCTCATTCTCATCCGTTCCGTGCCCTCTACGCACCCGCTTGGCCCTCCCCGTACCGACCTACCTCTGTCAAGCCAGCGCGTGACGTCAACACCTGGCACTGGCTCATTCGAGTACATCTTTCTTGAGCCGTCCCCAACCTCTGACACGCCCAGAACCCTCCACATTTTTCTACCCCTTGTTTCCAGCCCTGCAAGTGACCTTCAGTCTACCAGATACAGATGCGCCCCCTTGTTTTCAAGCTTTTAACCACTGGAGCTCTGCATCAAAAAACCCTGTTCCCTGCCGCTGCTGCATCCCGGCTTTACTCTCAGGTTTTCGACCGCTTTCGGTACCCAAACAACCCTTTGCGGTTCCATCATAGTCGCTTTGGTCAATCGGGGGGTCTCCACACAGCACTTATCAGCACAATCCCACGTTCAAGTTGCCCAACACCCGGGAAGTCACCCAGAGGCCACGCCACACGAACGGACCATCAGTTTCCGGACCGTCGAGGGGACATAGAAAATTCATAAGTCAAACACTTCCACGAGCGCAACTCTCGTGGCCCATCTGCAATCGCCCGCTGGGTTCTCCAGCGGCCAGTCAAGTACGTTGGTCCTAATGTAGTACATGGTTGCCTTCTGGTTCTGGCCCACGAGGAAGTCGTAGAACGCGTGTGGTGCTTGCAGTTGGGCCCGTCGTCAAACCCCGTACCCCCATTGTCTTTGGCATCCGGCACGCTAGACACATCTGGCGACACCTGGCGAGCTTCAGGTCGTGCACTGGTGGATCGTCCACCCTATTCGTAAAAGAAGTGTGAATCAGCCGCTGTTTGCGATTTTGACGGAAGCTTAAAGTGGTCAGGCGTCAATTCGGCAACTTCAGGCGAGCTAAGGCTGGGCGGCTTCAACGCAGCCATAGGAACAAAGCAGTCCCGCATCGGGCGTCACAGCTGGAAGGGCGGACTCACAGCAGTCCGGGTCATTCTCCGAGTCGTAGGTCCACGTTGGTGGTGCTCCCGTCGGGCTGCCCCTTGGGCTGAATGTTCGTCGGTATACTGGGTGAGATTTCGGCCCACAAGACCTGGCCCTCAGTATACTTGTTACCCCGCCCCCAACGCTGTTTTCTCTCCCTCAACACCAACGCGCACTGCCAACAGAACGTGCACATCCAGCTTCACCAGGTCTTGGACTTCACACACCATTTCCGTCCCCACCACCCTATGCCACCTGAAGAGCGTCGCAATTCTTTGAATTTCTCACTTTATTGGACCTCAAACGAACTTTGCATGTATTCTACTTTGTTTTTCTGGGTAATACATCACATTTCCCGTTAATTCTGAGGTAGACGCTTCTGAAATAGAGGGCGCGTGGAGGATCCCAGGCCCAGCCGGTGAGATCGGAAGATGAGCGGAGCTTCTGAGTTCGAAAATCGAGCCTAAGTACAGTACTGTCCCTGGTGTTCGGAAAGCACCTGGTTGTATGACAATGACAAACAGCCAATTCGCACGCAACACAATAGAGCATGTCAAAAGTGGTACTAGATGGTACACGCCTAATTTTGTAGGGATTCGGACAAGAGAATGTTAAGGTGTCCGACAACCAGGTGCTGTCCGAACGCTGGGTAAGGGACAGTAGACTACTGCAAAACGATGCGTTACACGCGAACGACCAGTAATCTGTCCGCCACAATCTCGAGGAACGCCACCCCGTCCTTGGTCAGTTTCCGCCCCGCCGTCCTGTCAATCAACGCCCCGAATTCAGCCACCAACCCCGCGACCGTCTTGTTGTCCTGTGCCTTCTCCAGCGACGCGCACAGCCCGTATAGCCGACTACGGCGTTCGTGCGGCGCGTCCTCCGCGGCCGCGGCCGACTCCTGATCTCGTTGCGACCGCGGACGATCGTGTTTTGCTCGACCGCAGCGGGACGATGAACACCGACGGATCCGCGAGCTGCTTGTGCAACGCGTCGAGGAACCCGAACCCTTCCCGCGTCAGCGTCCGCGAGTTGGAGTTCCGCAGGACTTTCACAAAGTCTTCCGTCAGACGCGCCAGCACGCGGTTGTCCGCCGCCTGCCCCGCCGCCTGCGTCAGTTTGGTGATGCGTGCAGCCTTGTTGTGCCGGTGCACGGGCCCATATTCTCCCGATGACTCGCCGTCCGAGATCACGACGACCTCAGCCTGTCCGGGCTTTTTGAGCAATAAATCTCCTCCATCGCCACCCCCTCCCTGGACGTTCTTTCTGTCACCGAGTACTGGGCGTCCGATATGGTCCCCCTTTATTTGTAGTTGTGCCAAGCCTTGTAATAATCCCGTCAGTTGTGCCTCCGCTAGTTTCAACTGCGCTTCCGTTCGTTGATTGAGGTGAGATCGGGACTTTGACGGCTGCTGCTCATCGCCGTCAGATCTCTCCTGACGATCGTCAGAGTGCCAGGATGAGCTTACCGCCAGAGGCACCGGCGGCGGAGGCCAGATGAATCGGTCGATGTCCTTATACCCGAGGTCCTTCGCGAGGTCGCGGAAGCGTTCCCGCCAGTATGCGTAGTCCGGTTTTTGCGCGAAACTGAGGCTGCGGCAGTACCGCAAAAACTCCTCGAACTCTTCGGGGAGGCCACGCGCCAGGTCTTCGGGCAACGCTGCGCGCTTCTCGCGCTTGAGACGATCGTGCGCCACCTCGTCGCGGGGCACGCCATTGCGGGTCCACGATAGGCCGCCCGGGGTCAGTATGTGATGAGCAGAAGTGCGGCAGATTCGAGGTCGTCTCGTCTTGAGCATGCTAATGCGCGTTCATCGACCTGGGTAAGCCAGGGTAAGACACCCAGGAAGAGCGCGCACTTTTTCCCCGGCAATGAACGTTCACGCTCGAGAAATAATAGTTCCCGACGAAACTCCTCTCGGCGCGGTTTGCGATGTGCTTCTGCTTGCCGTCGAGGTACCGCTTCGCAAAGCCAAAATCAATCATGTATATCGTCTCGTGTTTGGGCTCGCGACCGATGACGCAGTTTCCTAGTTGGACGTCTCGGTGCAACACGCCGCGCGAGTGCATAAATTCCAGGCGCGAGATCTGCATGTCACCCGATCGTGGCTCAAACGGCAGTCCTGAAGCGACAGGAAAGGGCATACCAGTTGAATAGCGAAAGAGCAAGCACTTCTTAGATCCATCATATTCTTCCCAGATTTCCTGTACAGTCTGTCGAGACTGTTCCCTAACAAGTCCATTGCGAGGAAGTCCCAGCGTCCCCAAATACCGGACGCCCATAGGGTGGGTATGCCCGCACCTCCCTGTAGCATTGGGTATACGACACGCTCATGCGAGTTTGAAGGATATGAGGCGTCGAGGGACTGGACTTTGAGCGCAATGACTTGTCCTGTATGGATGTGTGTTGCGCGGAATGTCGAGCCTACAACCACAAATAGGTGAGCTGGCTAATGGGAAATGCGATCTGTAGAGCGCACCAGAGACACCTGAGCCAAGGGCCTGCCCTAGAAGATAATTTCCGATCTGAGGGGGAAAGGACATGTTCGACATCGTGTTCGACCCACGAGGATGTCTAAAGAACGCGTCCAAAACGCGTGGACGCGTGTGAAATGAGTTGGCACGTGACTGTATTCGTCAATCGATTTACTACTATCTATTACAACAGTCCACAGTCGTCCTGCACAATCACATTATCTCAACATAATGATTCGTTTTTCCGCTCAACTCGGCCTGGCGCAGCAATGGCAGAGGGGCGTCGTACTTGTCCATCATGACTTCGACGAGCTGGATACCACCGGCACTCGCGAACGACTCATCTTTCAGCAACGCGTCCAGTTCCTTCTTTGTGTGCACCGTGTACGACCTGGGCTTCGGTGACAGATCCTCCGGAGCCAACACATCGAGGAGCTGAGTCCATTTCCTGAGGGGTTCCCATTACGTCAGGTCGGCGCAATCGTATTGAAAGCGCACGTACCAGTTGACAATGTCATTATAACGGCGGTCTCTGCCATGCAAGTGTCGCTCGATGGTGTATCCCTTGTTGTTTAACACGAAGATGATGGGAGCAAGGCCGTGTTTCATCGCCGTCGACAGCTCTTGCACCGTCAACTGCAAGCTTCCATCGCCGGTGAACAACAAGGTTCGGCCCTTCAATTTCCTCTCGCGCGCCGCGAACGCTGCCCCGACGGCAGCACCAGTCGCCCACCCGATGCTACCCCAAAGAATTTGCGAAACATAGATCGCATTGGCCGGCAACGGCATTTCAAGTGCGCCGAAACTCGATGTGCCGGTCTCGGCCACGACCACATCTTCAGACCGTATAAACTGCGCTATGCGTGGCCAGAAGAAGAGATGAGATATAGTGTCTTCGCCAAGGGGGTCCTTTCCGGCCGCAGGGAGGGGAGCGGTGAACGGAGTTACGCTAGGTAAGCCAGAGGACGACACCAGGGGATGCAACCGAGCAGTAAGCTTGGGGAGGAGATACCTCATTCCAATCCCGGGATAGGACGCATACTGCACGCGCGTATGGTCGGAATGCAGCTACGATAGGGTAAGCACCCTGGGAAGCGCTGAATGAGAAAATGTACTACCTCGACAGTGGTCCCCCGCGTGGTGCGGTATGTGAAGTTGCCAGTGTTAAAGTCTGATTTGAGAGCACCAATAGAGAGAACAAGTTTCGCGCTTTCGACCTTCTCTTTAACTTCTGGGTGAGAGATGGAACCAACGTAGATCTGCCCAAAGGACGTCAGTATGGATTTCTGGATTAAAACGGGTCGTAGACGACGTACCCCACCGTAACGCTCGTAATCTTCTGGAACGGCCGCCTTACCCATAGGAGCGGAATAGACAGGGAATCCGGTACGCTTGATAAGATCCCAGGTTTCTTCCGTGACATCATGCCGAATTGCGCACGCATCGACGAGGATAACCACTTCTGAGCCGGCTTTTTCTACGAGTTTCTGGATCTCGCCAAGAACAAACTCCTCTGTGTGAGGGTCATTCACTGGATGGTCCGGATTGAGGGGTGTGTTCAATCTGTCGCGAGGGATCTTGTTGAAAACTCGGTCCGTTGGAAGCATAAGATACACGGGACGGCCCTGATGAACGCTGTGAGCGAACGACAGTAGTAGGGAATGAAGGCTTACGGATATAATACAGTCCGTCAGGACACGGTCGATCTCGGCGGCGGCGGCGGTCACGTCGAAAACGGCCCCATGAGACCAGGTGAACTGTTGTGCCGCCTTGAAATACGCATCAAATCTGAAGGGGTGTGAGTGTGAGGTAAGACACTCGGTCAATGCCACACACCTCCCATCACCGAGAGTATGGTGAAGCATTGGTTTATTCTTTTGTTGCTCGGTGCTTGGAACGCCTACTACGTGCACGACTGGAACGTGCTCGGAGAAGGCTAATGAAGAGTCAGGAGATGAAGAACGACTGAATAGCACGAAGAAAATGCATACCGCCAGCTAGTCCATTGATAGCACTGAGTTCACCGACGCCAAAGCTGAAAAAGAGGGTAAACGCCTCCACATAGGGAGAAACGGTGTATATGCATACGTGGTGAGAATGGCACCAACGCTTCCATGCTTGGCGGCACCACCGCTTCCATGTTTGACGCGGGCGTAGCCGTCCGCAGCGTAAGCAGCGTTCAGTTCATTGCTAGACAGTGGTCAACACCATAGAGAGGTGTAACGTCAGTGAATATGTACCAGTTGCCGACCCATTCAATATTGGGGTGATCTTCGACGAGATCCTGCGAATACGGTGAGGAAGGCACATATGTTGGCTAGCGCCAGGACAGACCAAAAATCCTGAATAATGATCAGCGTGACATTTACGGCGACAGGAAGGAGGCACACCTAGATTGAAATCACCAGGAACACCAAATAGTGACTGTGATTTAAATGAGGAAAGGGTGAATGAGGTGAACGAAGGGAGTATGGCGTGCCTGGACCCCTAACTGGGACAACCTCTCAAGGAGATAGTTTCCAATGCTAATGGTTTCTTGACCTTCGTGAGCCATGGTAGTTTACAAGACGGCACTAAGTCTGCGGCATTTTTATATCGTGGTTCGATGTTGGGGTAGGGAGAATACGGGATAGCAACTTCGGGAACAGGGAGGTCTGGATGTGGCCAAGGTGGGCCTCGTATGGTCTGGTTTTCGCTTGCTGGGTCCATCGAAGCTCTGGAGTGGCGCGGCGCGACTTCGGATGAATTGAATATGATGTCAACCCGTGATCGTGGTGACCAACTCCCGAGTGTAACGAGCCCCGCACCACTTCCCGACCGGCCCAGCGAGAGACGGCGAATCCGAATAGGTAGACCCCAAGGCGTAGTAGTTGTGTACGCCCCACCTCAAATCACCGCCTGACTGCGTGACGCATAGGACATCTCGACTCAATCCATCGAGTCGCGAACACAACGAGTGAATGACAACGGCATGATGATTAGTGGAGAGCCTCGAATCGTTGAATTAAGCAGTGGAGGCCACTCAGGTACACTCGAGTTAACACTGCGGTGCTCTGGGACCGAACGACGACTTGGCTGTGCGAACAGGTCCGGACTGTCCGGACTGCGGACTGCGATTGTTATCTTTACAGCACCCACAGCTCCCAACCTTCTGTCATCGCAGTAGACGCCCTCAGGCGGAACTGAAAGGGAATTTAGATTTCCGGGGGTCGTTTCCAGAGCGAAGTCGCTATATGCACTTCATAGATGGGATCCTAGTCCCCAAGGAGAGGCACCAAACAGCGCATTAGCCACCTTTATTAGCTCAATTATCCGCCGGTTCGCCGTTCGATACTCACCCGCGTTCCTACTCGCGTTCCCCCCACGATGCCCCTATCCCAGCCTAAAGCGTGCCGCAAATACGTGGACTTGATCAACGAAATATCTGGAAAGTGGGTAAATTGGAACCCTTTAAATCTCATAGAGGTATGTTCCTACTACTAGAAAATGTGCCAATGTTTGACCGCCCAAGGTGGGAGACTTCGGACAAATAAACGAAGAAACCGGCCAATTCGTCCGCGAGGGGAATATCTATAGAGACGAGCCGTTGGCATCGATCGCAAAGGACTATCCTCCCGTGGTTTACGACCCGATTCCAGAATTCAGAATCGATTCAGGCTTCGCTCCACGCGTGCACACACCTCCGTGAGATGTCAAGTTAAACACACCCGGGTGGTCACCCAACTAATATACTTTGCAGGGATTTTGGCAACCTGAGTGATATTGTCTACAAATGCCAGTGGCAGTTCAAAAACGAACGCGCCGCTTTCATTGTCCTGCACCGCGCTCGCAAGATCAGCATCCCCAATACGTTCCTCGAGATGACCCTCAAGAACGAGAGCATACGGGAGATCAGGGAAAAGAACGTCGTCACTAACGTTTGGTCATCCCCCGCATTCGCAATGTATCTCTCCAACAAGTGTGGGTAGCAAACTCATAAGGGGAAAGGTGATCATGACTGATCATGTTACCAGCTGGCGAGCACGTAAAGATCGCTTTGCGCACCACTAACGCGGGATCGAAGGAGACCGGTTGGTACGCAGAAGGGAACGTCGGCGTGTATCAGTTCGGCAGCCTTCCAAACGAGGGCTACCAACCACTGTACCAGCTGCAGAGGATTCAGTTGAGAAACAAACAACCGAGGAGAGATGGAAGGCCTCCGGGCGAGATGTTGTAAGTGGGCAATCTCCTCGGTCCTACTGATACTGAGCGGTTTCAAGCTGGGGCGTTCCGGAATCACCCTGGAAAGGGCTCGACGACGATGGAGAAGAAATACCAAGCGATCACGAGCAATGGGTAAGAGTCATACTTCTAATTTCGCGGAAAGCTCCAGCTAATGCACGATGTACAAAAGGACGACGGGGACGACGACGATGACGACGACGACGACGCAGACGACGATTAGTCATTCCTTCCCTCAACCCCCCTTCCACAGCGCAACTTGAAAGCTTGAACGCTCGTCTCCAGTGCCTAGTAGTCTTAGTTTTCAATTATGCTATGCGACTCACCTGTACCTGTACCCATTTTGTGTTGATACAATCGAAAGGATACACTATAGTTTTGCCACAAGGTTATACACGTGTAGCGCATTAGAAGCTCGAGAACCGCGACGGGTCAGATAGGGTCAGACAGTGCGCTGTATCGAGCGAAGGCCCGGGTGATCTGGTGATCAACACGACTTGACCAGCTTGACCGCGCGTCTCCCACGACGCATTCGGCTACGTTTCCTATTCGCCACAGCCTCCGCCTGTTCTATTTTCTCGAATTCGCCCAGCGGCTAAGTGACTTCACCTCCGTGTGCCCCCACTTTAGATGGCACAGATCACTGGATTAGAGTCGCACTCGCACCCCTTTCCCAAGGTCCTTCGCTTCCGTGGTGCTCATTCGAATTCCCTGATCTCAAAGATAACGAAGACGCACACAGCCGGCGCCGCCTGTGCTATTGCATGCTGTACGCTGAGCACCGACATGGCCAGACCTCTGGTGCGGCGTCCCTGCATTCCCTATCCTTGGCTTCCTCATTGGGTTCTCGTCCGTCTATCTCCCACTGTGGAAACACCGCTATGCGTGACCCTCAATGATAGAACCCTATTGCTGTTCTCTCAGGCTCCTATGTTTGTGCCAGTGCGCAATCACCCCAGCTTCTTTCTGATGAAAGAAGGTTTCCGCCAACGCCTGGTGCGGCCTGAGAGCCTGACAGTACCCTATTTTTGCGACTTATAGACTACGGCATCGGGTGCTCTTTCCCGCTCGAGTCTCAATCTTCTGCATGCGTGGCCGGATGTGGTTTGACGTGACCGCAATTTAATTAATGAAGTTGGCTGCCGTACATATAAACGAAACGTCCTGTTTGTCGGCGCTCAGCCCGCGGACGACCTCACGATGCCCTTTTCTCTGCCTTGGACAAAAGAGAATGCCCAGCGCAAGTACATTGACCTGATCAAGGAGGCGTCCTCGAAGTGGGCCAACTGGGACCCACCAAAACGCATCCAGGTTAGTGGCTTTGCCTCGTGTCGCCACACTTTTTAATCGTTCCACCAAACAGGCCGGAGACTTCGGCACAGTCAACAAGAAGACGGGAGAGTTCCTGGTCGAGGGGAGCATATATACGCACCAGGAAATCGCTTCGATCGCCAGACAATATCCTCCATTGGAGGCGCCCGAGACCGACCAGTACCAGATACACTCGTATCATGTACAGTCAACCGACGTGGGAGCCGATGTCGGAGCGTAAGTCTCGAATCTATGACCTCACCGTTGCTCACTAAATTTTACAGAACCGCGCACGCCGCCCTGGACCTTGTTTTCAGGAGCCGATGGAAGTTTAACGCCAAGCGTGGCGCCATATTGTTAATGTTTAGACCACGCCTCATATGCGTCCCCGACCCATTCCTTAACGAGGCTCTCAAGATCCCTGCTCTCAGGGGCAAGGCCCTGGCAGATCGCGTATACGAATGCCCCTGTTTCTACATGTACTTGTCCAACAAAAGTGAGTCCCTATGCCTATTCGCTGTCTCGACGAGCGGC
Source organism: Lactarius hengduanensis (assembly GCA_021525025.1). Classification (NCBI taxonomy): domain Eukaryota; kingdom Fungi; phylum Basidiomycota; class Agaricomycetes; order Russulales; family Russulaceae; genus Lactarius; species Lactarius hengduanensis. The sequence goes on from JAKELI010000038.1 coordinate 162,453, forward strand.
CGACCTCTTCCCAAATTAGCCCGCGAAACAGTGACGATCAGCTTGCGTGCAACCGTGCCCTCAGGGGTTCCGGGTGTCACTTTCACGCCGGCAGTAAACGTCGGTTGGCTGGCTGATGGGTGCACCGGAGTCCGCCAGCAAGCTTACCGACCCGGCGCGATTTACACCCCGCTATTTTGCCTCAGGTCCATTCGAACACCTTTGTTAAGGAGGGACGACTCTACCCCTGGGACGGAGACGTGAGTGTCCTTCCCCCCTGTTCCATTCTATGCGTACTCATGGTTGCGATCTTAGATGGGAAGAGACCGATGTGCCATGGAACGATCTTGACGAAGATGGTGCGAGTGAGCCGGAGGATGATGACGATGACGACGACGACGACGACGATTGAATATCGCATTTTTTATTCATGTCAATTGGCCGCCTACATTTTACACAAACGATTCGTCTCGAAAGAAGCAAAGAGGGAACTCTCAGAACTGTAGCTGATCTAGGTAGGCGGCGTGCGCAAGTAATTGTACCCTAATAATCATAATTGGGCTTGCGCCCTTCAATTTGGGTTACGTCCATGGTCAGAACTGGGGGTTCCTTATCCACGTCTATTGGTTGGCCTTCCTGGGCTCCCTATGGGATGTTAGCCGACGAACCACCATATTTCGGTCAGGAAAAGCCAAACCTCGATGTCGACAACAACTCGTATCCAACCAGTATTCAACAAATTAACCTGGGGGTTCCTGACTTCCTCCGCACTCTTCTTGAGTAACTCCGAGACTAGTTCAGTGATGCATAGACCATGGCTGACGACTGCAATATGTATGCCAGTCCTGCCTTCTTCAGCAGCTCGCCACACATGGGGAAGCACGAATTTTTCAAGACCTTTCCTTGCGCGCTCAGCCAGATCCCTGATGCTTTCTCCTTCAGGAAATCGGTCATCGTCACTGTACCATCCCAGGTACACCCCCTTTGCCGCGTGCTCCTCCCAACTCAGGCCTGAATAAACAGCGTCAATCGATACTGGTTGTCCTGCTGCGAGGCCAAAGTTTTGTTCGCGGAAAAGTTCCGACGAATCAAAAGACGGCTTGGGGTCTTTCTGATGGTCATATATGGCTTGAGCAGTGTCGGACGCGCGTTGCAGGTCCGAGGTGTAAATGGCGGTGAAACGAGTATCTGCTAAGCTTTGGCCAAGAGCGCGCGCTTGCTGTCCACGCGAGAGTCGTGTTTAATGATCTTACACTTCGTTGAGTTAAGAAGGAACATACATCCGCCCCTGGTTAATATAAAGTGAACGATCGTCTGAAAGGTTTCCTCGCACGACATACCGGTATGAGAGAGAGGTGCGTCTTTCCACCCATGCCATATCGATCGCTGTCGATGATAGGTGAGCCATGAGGGACCCTGGTACGCTAGGAAAGGGGACATACATTGTTGTCAGTAGATTCAGCATGCCTGATCTACAGTGAACTAGGATCAGGACACAGTGAAAGAGGGAAGTAAGCTCACAAAAGTGATCATGACAGAGTTGGACATAGTGGTGTAGTGTCCCGTGTGTTCGCTCGTTCGCTCCTGACTTGTCAGAATATATATCCGCGCCTGTCACGCGCCTGTCACGCGCATGCCCTCAGATGATTGTCTTCTCAGATTTGCTCCTAGCCAAAAACGAACAGAACTATGATATTCCGGCACTAACATTGCGGTGACTACCCAATTTCGACATTTATAATCTTGATATCTTCGTAAGGTTTGTCCGCCTTGTTTGTTTTTACGTTTTCTATCGCGTGCACGGTCTCCAGCCCAGACAGCACGCGCCCGAAAATGGTGTGCTTCTTGTCGAGCCACGTGGTGGCGTTTGTGGTAATGAAGAACTGTGACCCGTTCGTGTTCGGTCCGGCATTCGCCATGCTGACGGCGTATGGCCTACGAAAACATAAAATAAATATGCGACTAAAAATGTTATTGAAACGGCATACCGATCGTGCTTGAGGTCGTCGGAAAACTCGTCTTCGAAATCGCGGTCCCAGATGCTCGTCCCGCCGGTGCCATCCCCGAGGGGGTCGCCCGTCTGGATCATGAACTTGGGTATGACGCGGTGGAAGATCACGTTGTCGTAGTATCCGCTACGCGCGTGTCCGATGAAATTCTCGACGGCCCTGGGCGCCTGCTGCGGGAACAGGCGCATGTGCATGTCCCCCAGCGTCGTGTGGATCGTCGCAGACGTCGCGAGGGCGGCCGCGCGCGACGGCGCGGCGGGTGCGGAGGCGGCGATCGACTGCTCTTCGCGTGTCGGGCGTTCGTTGAAGATATCTCGGTCGCCCGATTTCGAGTTACCGTCCCTGACGCCGGATTGAGTCTCCAATAATGCGAGAGAGGTGCAATGGGGATGGATGCTTACTCGGGCTGGCTGCGCGTGAACATATAAAAGCGCTGTCTTTTGAGGCCCGTGCAGAACAGTGTCGGGTCACGCACTGCCTTGTCCGCCAGGATAGGGTTGGCTGAGGCGGCCATTGCCACTGTGGTGACGCCCTTCTTGGCCGGGGCGCCCTGGTACAGACTCAGGTTCACCCAGCGCACGGTCTCGTCCTTCCCCAAGAGGCGCACGACCCGATTCGTCACGGTGTTTACAACTGCAAGAGAGAGTAAAAGTCAGCAAAAGCAAGAGTTCACACAGGTGGGCGTAAACCTTTGATCCCCAACAAGGTCGGATACAACACGAACGCCCCACTCTCGTCCCACACCGCATTTATCCAAGCACCGGGCACTTTCCCATCTGGCCCAGGGAGCTCGAGCTCCTTTTCGACCGCAAGGCGACGACCAAATTCCATATCCTCCACTTTATACACGGCCGTGCCCGCCTGCTGCATCTCTTGAATAGCCGCGAGCGACTCGTCGTACTTCCGCGTCATTTTGCCTGTCAGGAATGAGAAGATACGGATTTGCCTATCAGGTAGGGAAAAGGTGACGAATGATAACGAGTCTGGGGACAGTGTGATGCAAGTTGGAGTCGACGCCGACTGGAAAGCCCCGTAAGAGGATGTCGAGGACGGGGGGAGAGAGCAAGGGGCGTACCTTCTTGAATTCGTACAAGTCTGTCTGGCTCTTGAACGACCACAGACCTGGCACATTTGTCGGCAGCTCGAACTGCTCATCCGGCGCCCAATACTCGACAAAGCCACCTTCATCCGCAGAGATGACGCAGTCAAACCGGTCACTGTACTATCTAAGGGTATCAGGCGACGATCGCAGGAAGAGATAGAGAGGCGAGGCGCACGGTCATCAAGTGGATGGGGAATCGGTGCAGCTTCTCCACAGTCTCCAGTGGTTGTCCATCTCCACGGCCATCGTACAGTCGAATAGTCCCAGAATTCTGCTCTGAGCTAACGTGTCATGAGTATCGCACGGTGACAAAAACAATACCAGCAAATGGCACATACATGGCGAGGATGCCCTGCGCTTTGCCTCTCCGATGTACCCAGCAGCAAGCTTTCGGCGTGAATCCAAGTTTGATCATGTTGATCATGTCTTTCGAGCGCCATGGGGGTTCAGAGAACGTGTACAGGTGCACGACGAGCACACGCACCGAAATTGACGACGTCGAAAACTTTTGCACTTCCGTCCTCTGCCACGCTCGCAAACAGCTCCCCGTCCGCGCTTGCAGAAACGCCAAGTATGGGCGACATGTGCGCACGATAGTGCTTGACGAACTCTATGCCCGTTTCCTGTTTTTTCCACAGCTTCAAATGACCATCGACAGACGTCGTGATGACGAAGTCCGTGCTGTCGCATTATTTTTTGCGGCATGAGCCTGCATCTGTGTCGTGTAGAATGGGACGCACCGTGTGACGACCACAAAGTTGATCACGTCGCGATGCATGAAGCTCTTGTGGTACCTGTCTGCGCTCGGGAGATGATCCAGGAAGAGCCGTTCATGCGGGAGGACTATACGAAGGGCGAAAACCGTGCTCAGGTAGGGGCGTTCGACGAGCGGTGCATCTCCACGCACCTTTTCGTTTCTTTTTCGTGCCTGCGCCGACCGGGGCGCCTTCTGGCATGGGCATGGGCCCAACGTCATCGTCGCTCTCTTCATCCTCCTGGGTAGTCGGTGGGGGATTCATGTCAGCATCTTCTGCGACATCAGTTCCGGGGCCATTTCGAGCGCGTTTACCCAGGACGGACGCGTCTTGCTCAGAGTCGGACATGGGTTGTATGACCGAGGCCTCACCTCAGGCTCACATGAATTGAGTAACGTGACATAACGGGAATTCACCCAGTGAAATTATACGAAACATACATATGGTATTGGAGGGTCTAATAGCTACATAACAACACAGTCCTTGTTGCCAAATCCATGCGCGCGTTCGGCCTCGAGGGACGCCAAAATAACCTTCTCTTCCTCGCTCAACAGCTGCGCGCTCCATCGGTTGCAGGTTCATGAAATATAACTATCAACTCACCCCCTTCTGAGCACGGGCTCGCATCGCTCGGATCTGGCTTTCCTTTTCCTGCTTCGAACGTCTAGAGCGCGAGAGCGGACATCATGCAGATGCGAATAAGGGTTTCGGTACAAACGAGTAGAAATCAAACGCAGAATTGGATTGGAGTTTAGGGGAGCAGCGACCCGGAGGTTGGGCGGCCGTATGCGAGTCGTCAGTGGTTGGTTTAGCATCGAGCGGAGATGACCTACAGCGTCATGAGAGGTCACCAAATGTAATGGGTAGAAACGTTGCCTACCGGTCGGTCTTTGAGAAAGGACTGTGCTTCGAGCCAGAAGCGGCAGAGCTAGCGGAAGTTGTTTCCTTGGCTGGGGTGGTAGAGGCCTTTGTCGAAGGTGAAGGTACTACAGACTTTGCAGATGCGACGGCACGTTTCATCGCAGCCAGACCGCTAGCGCTAACCGCAGAAGTTCGAGAGCTCGCTCTGCTTGGAGCGCTTGAGATCGAGGTAGGGGCCGCTAGAGATGAGAGGGAAGAGCAGTTGTGTGAATTCGGAAAACGATGCTCGGGACAAAACTTCTGGCGACATTTCTGCAAAGGTGGTGAGATGAGGGCCGTCGTGACGATTGTCAGAGACTCACATCGCACTGTATTTGAGCAAATAGGACTTTTCCGCACTTGGGTCTTGCGCACTTGGGTGCAGAGCTAGCCTTGTGAGACCGGCCAGTCATGACAGAGCAATCTACAGCAAGGTGACGCTCCATCCTTATGTTAGGATCTTCGCCTGGAGGAATGGGAACAGGCTCATTGCAGAGCGGACCTAGAGGAAACGGTGTTGAGCCAGACAGAAGTGATGGACGGAAGAAAGAACTCACAGTCAGGAGCTACTCGATTATACTTAGTCTCGTCGTATTTTGAGCAGCTGTGCAGTCCCGGTTTGAAATGGTCAGCGCAGAAGGAATTTGCGCAGTGCTGACATTTGAAGGGTAGAAAGTCCACCTGAAGGCAGGACGGATGTGAACACTGGCGACCAATGGCTAGCAATTGCTGGTCGCGCTCTGGAGGTGGGGTGGGGGTGGTAGTGGTAGTGGGGTTGGACATGGTGGAAGGGTAAAAAGGTGCGATTACGCGTACAGCCGGAGACGTGCTGTGTGGGAAAAGTAACGGCGAGGTGGAGTGAGGGAATTATATTCCCCCAAAACCGAGACTATAGCAGGACCCAGTGCAGTAGGACTACAGTAGGACCCGACGTGGAAAGTGGGCGAGAGAATTCTGGCTGAATTCTGGCTGTAAACCCCGGGCTAAATACATGTCTGAACTACTACCGCTTACGCGGCCACTGACAGCACTGACGCGTCGCACTGACGCGGCCTCCTCCTCGTACAAGACTTTCATCTGAGACATGTCTGACCATGGGGGATGACCGGCCGATGACCGATGATAGCGTAAGGGATTGTAGTCTTCGAGAGTCTTCGTCTCAATTGTTCTCATCACATGATAGGTTTACATAGGTGGGCCGACTCGGAACAACTCACCACAAATTGTCTAAAAGCCTCGGAGCACTGCAATATGATGCGTCTGTTGGACAACGTCTTCATACCATCGCTTACCAGCCTCTCTGGGAAAGGAACGGGGGGAACGAGCCTTTCGACGGTGGTGACTTGGGACGGATACTGCGAAGTAGCAAGGGAGATAAGCATCTCATTTGTCACAGGTATCTTGTAGAACGTTGGCGTGGTCCCGACCATTGTGATACCTGCGAATGTTTTAGACTGGAGCTTTGGTAATCCAGCTGCCTTAAGAGCTCTGTTAGTCTCGTAAAAAGCTGCTATCGCGCCCGCAATAGGCTGTGGTTCAGGATCGTCCTTAGACAGGTGGTACTCAACGTGTTAAAGGTAAACGAATCTTCAACAGCGCAAAGGTGAGGCTTACGGACCTTATCCTCTTGCACGAGGAGCAAATACTTTGCACCTGTACCGGAGCGCTCCATAACGCAGACGTCTGCTTTAGCATCCAAACGCTGCCCACACATTTCGGATCCCATCTCCCTCCGTAAGTGGACGACACGGCGGCCCTCATCGTAGCGCATCATCCTGAGAACAAAGGCAGCGAAGTCGCCAACAAAGGACTCCTCGCCGGGAGGGATGGCCATAGCATCTTCCATATAAGCAAAGAAGTCCATATCGGCTTTGTGCAAGGAGCCAGCAGGTTCTTCCAAATTATCGAGGATAACTGACGACACCGTGGGCTGAGGCAAGATGGCAGTGTCAAAGAAGGTTTGTGTATTTGTGTCGATGACTTCGATGTTGAATGCGATGAGTTCATTCGTCCCCCATCTGCTACCAGATTTTGCGGATCGCATCAAGTCGGCCATGATTGTATTGTAGGAGATACCCCTGCTCACATCACGTGCCAAATACATTCGATCTCGGCCTATGACCGAAAATAGGGCACAAAGGGCCAGTGGTGGATTTCGCTGTAAATGTCTTTCTGTGCAGTGGGCTGTGGGCTGTCGACTCTGAGACATAACGCTGACTAATGTCGATGGGCGCGTGACAGCCATCTTGACAACAATCACCAGGCCGAGTACGACCGTACTCGTCGTGGAATCACTATGTCCAGTTCTATTATCTTCACTTTTGTGAGTTTTGTTTCCCTCTTTCACTATGCTCGTGTTACTTATCCTAGTTCGCTGTAGATCAGACATGGTGAATCTATTGACAACTTAGTATGCCCCCCCCTTCCTACCGGGCCCTCTCATGCTCATTTACCATCGGCAGCGATCGGTATGGGCCGGATGGAAAGACGCACCTCTCTCTAATCATGGTATGTCGTGCGAGGAAACCTCTTAGATGACGATATTCACTTTACACTAACAGGGATGAATGTATGTTCGTTCGTAGCCCACCTGGGAAAGATCAAGTCCTAACATTAAGCGTGGCGTTCGCGTGGACAGCAAGCACGCGCTCTTGGTGAATATTTCGCAGATACGCGTTTCACCGCCATCCACGCATCAGACTTGAAACGGGCGTTCACGACTGCTCAAGCCCTATATGACCATCAGAAAGACCCCAAACCGTCTTTCGATTCGTCAGAGCTTCTCCGCGAACAGAACTTTGGCGTCGCAGAAGGCAAACCGTGGTCGTTCGAATCTGATCCAGCACTGACTCTCGAGGAGCACATGGCAAAGGGAGTATACCCTGTACTTTACGGTGATGATGAGAAATTTCCTGAGGGAGAAAGCACCAAGGATCTTGCTGAGCGCGCAAGGAAAGCCCTCGCAAAATTCGTGCTCCCCCACGTGTGGCAAGTTGCTAAAGAAGGCAAGACTGGCATACATATCGCAATCGTCAGCCATGGTCTATGCATCAGTGAATTAGTCTCAGAGCTACTCAAGAGGAGTGCGAAGCAAGGCAGAGATACCGACTACCGTGGATTGTGGAATACTGCCTGGACACGAGTTGTTGTTGACATTGAGGTCAGCATTTGGGAGACGTGATTGTTCGTCAGCTAACATCCCATAGGGAGCCCAGGAAGGCCAACCAATAGACGTGGACAAGGAGTTCCCAATTCTGGTTACGCGTGTAACCGACGTTAACCGTCACTCGCACATAGACAACATCGTAGGACACCTTCCGTTCTGACACCCACACTATTGGGCTGACATCGAGCTTGACACTCCAGAAACGCCAGCAGGGGGGTATAGGAAGCGCGGCTTACGATCCTAAACAAGGTGACATAAGGGCATTCTTCGAGGGAAAATCGGGGGCTTTGCCTGCTTCTGAGGGCAGTGCTCATACCGGAGTCTCCCATGGGGAAAACGCCGTGGAATAGACTTTATAGAGACCATTGTGCTTGCGGAAGCTACCGCTGCGACTAAATAATGGGACAGAAGGGCAGAGTGAACGAGTCAGGGCTGACACTACGCAGTCGCCGGCTTAGAGTCTATTACACTTATTACTGCGAGATGTCAGGGACCAGTTTTCAATATGGACGACCAACTAACCACTCACTCAGCTGTACGGCATCAGTTTCTTGAGCTTCGCAGTCTGTGATGGGGATGAATATGCGGTCAACGACAAACAGTTCTTCCTTCCCGGACGCTTGGTGACGTTCAAGTGCGAATGGCCGGCATGTGCCTGTATGAAAGAAAGTTACTACGTAGCAGGTGAAGGAACGGTTTTGAATAGGGCTGACGCGCTTGAAAGCACCGGAAGCTATCGCTCGCCACCTCTTTTTTGTACCCGAGTGGGTCTTTAACTTCGGGTAGCCGAGTGGCACAGACGTTGAGAACAGACGTGACGCCACGACCAACTGACGCGCAAACGAGAACATCGAAGTCCAAGAGTGAGTCGATTACATAACACAAGTGCTCCTCGTCTCCCGCACTTGACCACGACTATGAGTTCAGGCCAACCTTTGACCAACCCAACCGATGATGCGGACCGCGTACGCATCGCCGATTAATGTATACGACGTCGCTGACTCGCACCTCCTCAGATCCGCATGAAGCGGTTGGCAAAGCTGCAGGCGTCTTCTACCAGCGCGTTTCCTACACCTTCGGCATCCTCATCTTCATCCCCAGTACCTTCTCCAGTGCCTTCTCCCAGGCCCAAACCTTCTCCGTCGCCAGCACCAAAACCCGCTGTAGCACTGACTCCTGCTCAGGTACCGCAGAAGAGGAAAGCTCCGATTGGCCTATCTCCGTTCAATTATGATGTTTGGGAGAATGAGACCATCGGCCAGGTCTTTCTGGTCTCTCTGGATGTACGTCTGCACACCTCCACTGCTTTCTTGTTTGTGTAGTTGCTGATCCTCAGAGGAAAGCCTGCGGAATCCATGAAGAGCGAATTCGAATACGTTTGGCTTAAATCTGCCGTTGAGAACGAGTCTTCTGATGGTATGCTCAACTTATTGATATGGTCCTGATTTGCCATGAACGTCTGTGCAGGCGACCTTCGTCTGAACGCCGATAATTTGGAGTCTGTCGTGATAGCACGTCTTGAATTAAATCCGCAGTCTCCAGAGTAAGAGCTCTGTTCCGAATTCGTCTCGCACCACTGACAGTGCTTAGACACGATGACGAATATCGACTTTTCCTTTCCAAGGTTCCTAGTGGCTTGACAGTGTTTGAATATCTGGTTGGTTGTTGGAAGCGTTTAAACGTTGCACGAGCAGCGCTTCTGAAGAGGGTCGGTGGCAATTTTGTCGTCCTAGCGGTATGGTACTTATGTGATATCAGGGTCATCCACCAGCTAGTATTCAGAGAGCACTTGAACTGGAGGAGAAGATGCGTCACCTGATCATTAGTTATATCGGCATCAACTTTCAAGCTCCTGATGCTTTCTACGCACCTGCAAAGTTCGTGAGCTCTGGCCACTGTCGATTTTTTGCTCACCCATTACTGCCAGCAAAGAGGTTGGGCCCCAAGAGTTTGTAGACGTCCTCCTCTCGCTCTCCGCTCTATCCACCGGGATGTATGGCGGCTCTACTCCATCCCCCAACAGCCTCGCGGACTTCGAAGTCCCTCGACTTTTGCAGGACATCATCCAACGTTTCGATCCCGAGGGTGGACTCGCAGAAATACTCGGTCCCATCGTAACGAAATTACTTTTTCACCCGTGCCTCTTCCGGGAAGAAGGCCTTGCCGCGAGTGACCCAAGGTGGCGTGGTGTACTCACTGGCTTAGAATCCCTCGTGGACCACAAACAGATTGCGATCATGATCACGAAGATGGACGAGTGGAATCCTGCAGATGCTACTGCCGTGACTTTTGAGAAAACGAGCCTGATGGGCCCCCTCTTACGGCTGAACGTTTTCTCTAGAGAGTGGGTGCGTGGGGATTTCGAACTCTGTGTAGATGTAAAGCTAAGGCCAAAGCTCGCTGCAAGCCGCACATAGCTAAGCTGTACTTCTCAAATACTGAGACACGTCCAGCTATGGATGTCGAATCCTCGCAAAGCAGTCTTCGGGGTACGCTGAAGAGCCTGCAGGTAATACATTCTTTGGCACAGACGGAGGTCCGGTGTTCATTCTCTTTAGTCGACGCTGTTTCAGATTTTCAACACCATCGTCCGAGCGTCACCCGAATGTCGGGAGGCAGTTCTGGCGTACTTCGCTCGCGTTATCTCTCTCAATTGGAAGAGAGCGGGTTTGCAGGTATAAATAACCACCAATTGATATCGCACATGGCCCTACCTGACACTCTTCGAGGTTGATCACGCAACGGTGGCCTCTGACGGTTTCATGATGAATGTCCACCTCGTCCTACTTCGTTTTGCAGAGCCTTTCATGGATGCACAGTACACCAAGGTCACTGGAGCTCTTACGTAACTGACATACATGCTCACTAATCGAGTTGGTTTTCTAGATTGACCGCATTGATCCACTTTACTATGCTCACACGTCAAGAATCGACGTGAAGGAGGAGACCCGGATAAATGCGACGAGCGAAGAAGCTGCGACATGGGAGAACACTCACCGCCTTGCCCCTGGTTGGTTAATTTCTAATCTGTCTACCCGTCGTATATATTAATCCCTTCCAGGTGCCCAGCCACCCAATTTTATCTCTGATATATTTTATCTGGCGCTCGCCACAGGCCATTATGGCCTTCAGAAAACAATACACACATTGGACGATCTGAACAAGGAGCAAGACGAGGTGCGAAGGCACCTCGATAACATCACTGCGGACAACACCTGGATGGGAGTAGGTAGACAAGCCGCGAGTACCACCATCCGTTGACGTCAAATATTTCATAGACGCCCATCCAAGCGCGTGTAGAGGCTGCCATCAAACAGATGAAGGTCGATAGATCATCCACTACATGGGCGTACGCGCTGACAGGAATAGTTGATTAGGACGAGATCGACCGGATTCAAGCGTCACAGATGGCGGGGATAACACAGCTCTACGACCCAGAGTTCCTCTTCCGAAACAACACTTTCACCGCCTTTGTTGCAACCTGGCTTATCCGGTACGCTGACCCTAGGAAGGCTCACCCGAAGCCAGTCGTGGAGTTTGTTTCCTTTTTCTATCTTTCTCGTCTCGTCTCACGGTCCTGTCACAGGCTACCCCTTCCCAAGGAGGTCCCTTTAGGATTCAGGGTCCTTCCAGAATACGTTCTCGAAGACGTTATCGACTACTTTTTCTTCGCTGTTAGGTATGCCCTCGGTTCACTGACAGTTGCGGGTGGCTTAGTCTCTTCACCAGACATGGTCCGACCAGTCTCGAGCTGACTGGAAAGGAAGAGGTTCTGGTATTCACGCTCACGTTCATGCTGTCGACTTGGTGGATCAAAAATCCATTTTTGAAGAATAAGATCATCGACGTATGTACGGTCCTCCTGGCGCTATCTTGATGTCCCTGAGAACCTCGTTAGATCCTCTTCTGCTCATGCTTTACCTACCGAGGGCAGTCTAGCCTTCTCGGCCCATCGCTCAATTCACACCCGGTGGCTTTGAAACACTTGATGCCAGCACTGACACATTTCTACATCGGTGAGCCTAGCCAGGCACTTGGTCGCATTTAATACCGGTTTAACGCCCGACGTCAGAGGTTGAACGGACTGGAGCAAGCTCACAGTTCTACGACAAGTTTAGTACGTCAATCACCTTATTTTGTGTCTATTGGGATAACTTACGCGCGGAACGCAGATGCACGGTAAGCCAGATAGGACCTCCTAAGGTGTTGGAAATGTACTCATGCTCATGACGTCCTTAGACGAAGCATTGCTTTCGTCTTGAAGACCGTCTGGGGTAATCCCGCCCATCGAGAAGCCCTCAAGAAAGAGACACAGTGCGCCAAATGTTCTATTTTTACCTCGTAAACGCAGTGCTCATGCCCTCTCAAGGAACATCGACAAGTTTGTTCGATTCGTCAATTTGATGATCAACGACGTCACGTATCTCATGGACGAGTCGCTCAGCGAACTCGCCCAGATCCACACCATCCAACAGGAGATGGGTGATCAGGCGGCTTGGGCAGCTCTCCCACTCCAGCAGCGCCGTGAGCGTGAAGCGACCCTACATAATCTAGAACGCCAGGCCACTTCGTATACACAACTCGGGAACTCGACCGTCGATATGCTGAAGATCTTTACTGCGGAGACGAAGGAGCCGTTCATGCTGCCCGAGATTGTCGACCGTCTCGCCGCAATGCTCGATTACAACTTGGATGCTCTCGTCGGACCACGGTGTACCGACCTTGTTGTCGAGAACAAGGAGAAGTATCACTTCAATCCGCGGCAACTGCTCAGCGACGTTGTACAGGTTTATTTGAACCTGAGCAACCAGCCCGGGTTCTCCCGCGCTGTAGCGGGAGACGGACGCAGTTACAGAAAAGAACTCTTCGAGGGGGCCGCGAGAAGATGCTCTAAGTACAACCTCAAGTCACCGAACGAGATCGAGCAGTTGAGGTTGTTCGTTGTCAGGGTGGAGGAAGCCAAAGTGATACTCGAGGCAGAGGACGACCTTGGCGAAGTCCCAGACGAGTTCCTTGGTCTGTCTGCGCTCATTTCTTCTTGGCCGGCGCTCCTGAACGAACATTTGTTCTTTCCAGACCCGCTGATGTGCACCCTTATGCGAGATCCCGTTATCCTACCTTCTTCACGGGCTGTTGTCGACCGTTCAACAATCAAGTCTCATCTTCTGTCTGATGCGAAGGACCCCTTCAATCGCGTACCATTAACCATTGAGGACGTCACTCCTGGTGGGTCTTATTACCAAAATGGGCACTCGCGTCGTCTCCTGAAGTGTTTTTCCCCTTACAGACACTGAACTCAAAGAACGGATTGAAGCATTCCTTGTAGAGAGAAGGAAGAGCAAAAGTGCGGGGCTCGGCAAGCAAAACGATGAAGTCATCCAGATGAATGTAGATTAGCTTGTAGCAGGATCGGATCGTGTCTCATAAAAATATAACCGAGGCTGGAACGGCCCTACACAGTGAACACGGATTCTCGCCATGTATATTTCAGACCAGATTTAAAATCATTGCTGAAGTGAAGAGACAAGTGTGGGGCTTTCGGGCCATTTTGTGCTGCAACTGCCCAGGCGACGCGGGAGTGGATCATAGCCTACGGTTGGCGGTTCTACGCTCCCCGTTTCCGTTTCTTCGTTCCGCGGGTCGATTCGGCCCCTCTCCCCCGCCCACGCGTCCCTCGGCCCCTCCCGCCCCTCCCACGACCCCTCCCCGGGCGCACAGAGGGCGCTGTCAAAGTCGAGTCAGCCAACGAAAATGAAAGCGCACGGGACCGCGTACCCGGGGATGCTGCCACCTCGACGTCCTCGTCGTCGCCGTATTCGGTGGCTCCGTCCGTGCCGGTGGTATTCACGCTTCCTTTCGGGGTCGGGGCGACGACGCTCTCGTCTCCGCTCTCGAGCGTGAGCGCGCTGCTGTCGCTCTCGTGTATGTGGCTGGGGGGGCGCGCACTACTCCCGCCCCCGCCCCCGGCCCTCCCTCGTCGCCTCCCCCGCCGCCCTTTAACGGGAGGTGGGGGCGGCGAAGGGGACAAAGAGGTCGAGGACGCCGAGTCTCTCATGCGCCGGTTGGAGATGATGGTGTCCAGCGCTTCGTCATATGGAAGGGCGAACTCCTTGCGGAAATAGGGGTGCAGAGAGAGGTTGTCTGAGGGCGAGGGTGAGTCGACGACGCTCGGTGTGGAATGCGCGGATCCTGGTGATTCGAACCCCTCCGCGTCCTATGAGACATGAGGCGTCAGTCGCCGAATTTTCGGGTAGAAAACGAAACCAAAAAAAAAAAACGCACGAGACTCTCGAGCGCGTCGACGTTGTAACAACTCCGAAGCTTCTCCCATATGTCGTCGATGCTCACGTACCGTCCTGTGTCTTGGTGAATGGCCGTTCGCATGGACAAGACGTGGAAGTGGCGATGAAGGCCGATTGGACGTGCGCGCATTATGGACCTGAAGAAGGACATTTCCCCCTCGACAGTGTCGAGAAACGGGGTGGAAGGATCCGGGCTTTCGCGCAATTCCATAGTTCTCGCTCTCACTCTCACTGGCGTGTTCGTTAAAAGCGACGACGCGGAAGTGTCTGGTGTCTCGGCTGATGTAAAGCTGTGCTTTGTGGAGTCATAATCTCCGCTCTGAGGCGACTCCGAGATGGGCGGTACGATCGGCGGCATACATACCTGGTTCCGCCTTTACAATAACAAGGTTTGTAACTTAGTCGGTGTTCCAACCTTGATATGTTTTCTTCATTGGTCTTTTCGTGTACTATAAACACACGAGCACATCGACTCCGTCGACGAATGAAGCTTGCAGTCGCACATCAGATAGGAAGTGAAGGAAGAGGTGCAGTCTATAGATGAACGTCGACAAAGTCTCATAGGTCTCATCCACTGTGCCACCGTCACGGCGTGTTTCTGTGATGTTTCGCTATATTCCTCTTGATATTCCTCCTGCTTTTCTTGTGTCATTCGTGCTTCTCATAACTGGCAACTATTTTTTCTAGCAAGCAGTGCGCAATGTCTACTGCGATGGCATCACAAGATATTAAGTGCTCGAAGGGGCTCTCCCGCGAAATCTGGTACTTAATAAAAATGTTGCCGTCACTTCTTCGCCCCATACACTCGTCGTATCTCAGAATCTTAAGAAGGAATCGAATCTCTCGATCATTCACCAATGGGGCGAAAGGTTGCACCTTGCATACAGCAACTTGCGAAACCAACACTTTCATATCCTAAGCATGATGAGCGCAATCGGTGACTGTATCGACCGTTTATTACATTACATACATTGTTCTGATGTACCATGATTACAGTATCACCATGATGCCATACAGTAATGTATCAGATCTGCATGCATCATATCTGGACTTGGAGCCGCGGTGGCGCTGGCAATCGTCTTATAGCCATGGCGACTTGTTCCAGGAACCCAGCTCTTGCCCCGGCTAACATAACTATGAGGGACGACCGGGAGGACGACCTGGAGGATGCGTGCTGCTCACTGTTTCATCGGGTTGGCCTTACAACGCCTCACATATGAAGTGGCGCTCCGTCCAGCCCCGAATATGGTGGCAGAAACGCATGCCCTACCCTAACACTGGAATCCGGGCCTTGATCCGAGCCCAAATGACGAACTGTTACGCTTAGTCATAGCGTGACGAATACACAAAAACATTTGTTTTTTCCTGTCGCGTCGCGTCGCAACTAAAGCATGACCAAAGCGCGTTCGGGGACAGCTTTCCTTTCGCAGCAGCGCGGGACCTACTTTGGCGAAAGAGGTCGCACCCCCGCTCCCTCGTTCGCGGACGGGCTCTCAGATCTGAGCTTCCATTTCGGGCGTCACAGCGTCAGTATCGCCGTCATCATCCGCGCCGCCATTCCCCGTGTCGTGACGTCTCTCGTTCTCCTTTAGGAAAGACCGTACTTAATAGTTTTCAGAAGTCACTGGGATACTTGAGTCGGAACCCGCCGTTGATCTGCCATACACCGGACATCTCACGAGGTTTACTTTTATGGACAATTCCTGATGGCCGTGCAAGGTTCCAACAGTCCATGATGCAGGACCCTTCACCAATGTTCCCGGGCCTGCAAACCCCGTGAGGGGCCTCACAACCGCACGGGTATAGCTTTACACCCCGCGCGTTAGACATTCGGCGCTCCAGTGTCGTTTATCGCTACACAATATACCTGGAGGTTGGAGCTCCATCTTCCTCTCGGCGGGTGCTCCTTTCGGTGATGTACTTGAGCGAGGAACGGAAGATGCCATCGAAGCCCATTCTTATGCGCATTCGGAGAATGTTTGAGGAGCACCGACAGTCTCGTGATATTGACAAGTGTCGGCCTTGCTCAGGTATCATGTTAAACTCACTGGCCATTCCAAATTTTTATGTGCACCCGCAGCTCCTCTGTAGAGTCGGCTAAAGGAACGTGGATCGTATCACATTTTGCGAGACCAACACGATATCTGCAATGGTAGACCTATGGGCCTCAACACTAGCCCCGACTCCATATGATGCCTGTACTACCCCTCTGTGGGGAGAGCATAATATCGACAACGATCATGTCTGGCTTTTCTTCGTCACCCGCCCTGTGAAGGGGTTTGAGGGGTTTTCGTGCTCACTCGCTCGTGATCAATTTCGGGTTGCACATGCTCTCCACGCTTTCCACTATCTCACTACAAAGCCCCATAAAGGTCAAGTCTCCTCCTCTACTCGCTTTCCCCATAGCAAAAGATGTACGGTAACCAGGTAATGAGCGACCAACTCTTGTCACTTGTGTGTATGCCACCCCGACCTGACCTATTTTTTCTTGCTTTCTTTGCCTTACAGACACTTCTCATTGACGGCTACATATCCCAGACCTTCCATAGTCAAGCAGCTGAGCAGTACTTTCTGGATTTACTGAGGAACGCCTCCATCCCCCCGCATACGATCTTGTCCTACACTAGGAGGGAGTATGGTTTCTTCGTCCGTTCTGTCCCTCCCCATATTCCCGCCCGGTTTTCCAACCCGCCAGGCCATTGGCTACTTGACCACAGCATCGTGAGTAATGGTACGGTGGTCCCTCAGACGATGTGGTCGCCTGCTGGTACTGGAAGACGCCAGAACGTCGAAGGGGCGGAGTTACAGATGCCTATATTTTTTGAAAACAAGGACGGGGGACTTGGCCTTTCCCTTGAGGCGTCGATTGATCGTCGATGCCATGTTCTTCGACACGCGATCCACCCCGCCCCACTGGGTCAAAGGACGACCACACATATCCGCATTGTCGTGAGTTTGGTCTTGGTTGGTTTGTAGTCACTTGCTGATTTCGAACTCGTTTACCACTAACATTAGTGGCCTGGGTATAAGAACTACAAGCGGCAAATCCCAACTCGCGACGAGTCGCGCGCGCACAAACCTATCACCATGGCTAGATTCGTTCGTTTGGTCGGGCGAGCTGTGAATAATTTTCTTCAGGCCCGTCTTCCGACATAAAAAATATACTGTGTACTGAGCCTTGCTTTCTAGGTTCGCGAATTAGACTCTGGGTGTGCCGACGACACACGCAAACCATGGCGAATCGGGCCAGGTGGTATCAAGCGCAGCGACATTATAATCATCGGTGCCGTTCACGTTTCTGCGGGAAGTTGGATGCCGATAATGCAACTGAATCGTTACATTATCTAAATGTCTGCCATTAGTTACGCTATTCTGGAGATAATTTATTGGAAACACTGAAATCGTGAGGACCGCCGCCGTTCTAAATTTACCTGAGCGACCTGAGCGCCTCGCGGTGCCCTCAAGATTGTTTTCTATCACATGTAGGCCCCGTGCACGCTGATCTCAGGTGCCATTGATACTTGCATTTTTTGGCGTGTGATTGGACGGGGAAAAACGGCACCGGTACCAGTCAGTGCGAGCAATCTTGCTGGGAATGCCGCCTCAACCTAGACTGCGCCAGCGCCGTGCGGCGCCTCCGAGCCGGGATATCAACGTATCAACGCTTTTCATTTGCAGAACGTGACGGTTGCAAGTGTTCACACATTCGCAATTCCGAAAGGTCTTAGTCTACTATCTCTGCATCTTTTCTTCCTAAAAAAAGTACGCTTTCTGGCGTGCATAGATCTCGGCATAGATAGTCGTTCGTCCACTATATCACATCCAAACAAAGCCTGAGAGATGCGACACCAACTGATTAGCCTCATTCAGTACCACACACTGGCGCCATATTGAGGCCTTGGGATGTCAAGATCAGGAATTTATGTGTAATATTGAATATACTGTGGTACTGGAACTATATATCTACATATTCTGTCGCTCGAGAGGTGTGCAAAGGAGTGTGCTTCGTGAATTCTCATACTCAGAAAGTGGGATCATTGGCATGAACTTGAACAATAACCATTGATCCTTAAACTCTGATCCCATATGGCAATACGTTCAACATATATGCTTTGACAGAGATGCATTAAAAAAACGATGGTAGGTCGTTGAGCGTAACAATCAAATGGTTTGGAGTGTCTGGGCGTCCCCCAAAATGTCCGACCGATTCACGGCCCGTTGTGACTAAGTGTGATGTGTGACATGTGACTGTTGGCACCACTTTTTCCGGAATTACAGTATGCGTTTCGAAAACTTGAACCACCGTATATTTGTTGCATGATCCGCCTTGTGGCAGAGAAGGCAGGCTCTTTATTGGTAAAATGAGCAATCAGAT
The DNA here is from genome assembly GCA_021525025.1 of Lactarius hengduanensis. Lineage (NCBI taxonomy): Eukaryota > Fungi > Basidiomycota > Agaricomycetes > Russulales > Russulaceae > Lactarius > Lactarius hengduanensis. The sequence continues at coordinate 181,041 of JAKELI010000038.1, forward strand.
GTATTGATATGGGGCTAGATACGCACCTGTGAAAGGTTGCAACGGGACGTCTGGATTTATGATCATAAAAGGTCCGAGTCGACCAAGGTGATGGAGTGGTCCAGAAGACACACACACACACCCAGATCTCGGAGATCCTCATGTCCCCACTGATCTTGCCTTTCTGTGATGCATCAGGATATGCGAACGAGTTTAGGCAAAGCACCAACGTGGTGACAGAAACCCTATTCAAGTTCTCATCTCCATCCTAAGTTACTAGCTTCTGGTTGGTGGTCCACATGTCATTGAGCATACATCGACTCTAAATGGTTCAGTTTCACGCAATTATCCGTTTTGAACATGTCTAACGTTCTCCCAGAGGTGCATTCGAGCGGATCCCCTCCCCCCTAAACCGTTACAGTACTCCAGAACCTTTCGAAATAGTTCGAGGACAGGAACAACTGTTGTGATACGCACCGCAACCAGACCCCATTAGTATTCGTATCTCATCCCTTGTCTAACCCTCCGGCAGGGTACCGAAATCTGGCTGAAGAAAATCGAAATGCGACTTCCCAACCCTTGGAGGCTCTTGCTATCATCAGAGATGATTGGACAAGCACCAAAGTTATGAAAGTGCGTATCTCAAGCGTATCCCGCGGATCGTCGATGCTAAAATTGATGCACACTTTGGTTGTTCGTCGACTGAACGAAGTGGACGGTACAGAGGGAGCTCCTTTTTGAAAAAAAAAAAAAAAGACTCAAGCCCTTACAGTAGTCATATCACTCTAGTCCTGAATTTCAAAGCGCAATGAACTCCCAGACCACAGGTCGTGGCCTCAGCGGGGTCGAAACACATAATCCTCGCAGGGGGGGAGGTAGGAAAGGGATTCTGTCATGGCCGGGGACAATCACCAAAGAACGAAACTTCGTACCACGACTTACTCAGTTTTTTTTTACACAAAAAAGGGGATTTGAAGGTACAACAAAACGATAATCTGCCACTGGCAGCAAGCATGATAATCGCCTCTAACTGAGCCATGTCTGTCCTTCAAAAAGACCGCAATCAGTTCAAAGTTCGCTTGGTAGTAGTTTCGCATCCCTAGCTTGCAGGATGGACCCTCGGGCCCTGCTGTTAATGTGCGTTCGGCTACTGTGAGCGGTCGGAGCGGCAGTCAACTAAAGGCGCGTACTCGTTAACGGAGACATCTCACCTGCGCCGGGCGCGAAGCCGGCCTGGGCTAGAGCTAGAACAAAGTGAACTTTCCACAGACTAAGAATCAACGTACTCGTTTTGCCTTCTCACGTGACGGTTTGCACGTTGCGCAACTGGCGAGGTCGCAAAAGAGGGCTGTCATAATCGGCGACTGTTCTATCTAGCAGGTGAATAGGAGATGGTGGGGGTTGAAGACTGCGTCCTGTTGAACCGGATGCGATGTTGTCAAAAACGTATGACGTCGAGGAGGTATCGGTATTCCGCGCTTGCGAAGGGCCATGCTGTTGACGTACACGCTCACTAAACGCGAAAGGGTCCTGAAATTCGGAATGAAGTACGCATGAAACAGGGACGGGACAAGGTAGAAAAGCAGAAGAGGACTCCAAGTCCACCCTCGCGGGCAGACCTGTGAGAAGTGGATACCATTTCAGGAACAGCATCATACTTCAATGTCGGAACAAGTGCCGGAACGACCTCAGGCTCGTATATTATATCGAAGGGGAGAGAAACAGCTCGTCCACGCCGAAGAATCGCTGAAGTATGGACACGTGAACGAAAAGCAGGTTTCAGAAGTTCTGTTGGAAAAGTGCTGTGGTAAGAAGCTTAGGGGACGACATGGAAAGTTGCGCCATGCATGTGGGCATGCTGCGATTCTCAAGTAACCGGGACGACGCCATATATCCCTTTCGGGGGAGGTATCGGCCAACGTTCACAAACTGTGGTGTCGAAGAAAATGAATTGCGGTCTTTGATCTATATTGCACATGCCAGAGTCCTTGTGAGCCGCTGAAGCCTTCCGTGAAATTCGCACTGTCTCAGACAAATGAATCAGATGGCAGTACAAAAGCCAAAAGCCAAAAAAAAATCTGTGAGGCCAAATTCGCTGATGCTCGTTGTTGTCGAACTCCGCTCTTGTCTCAAAATCCCGCAATCGTCGTTGAGGAAAGGTGGAGAAAAGTTTGAGAAAATACACGGACCAAAGAGAGACCTGCAGCGAAGGAAAACCCGGGGTTATGTGTGAGCCAGGTGTGGCAAAAGTCGGCTACACAGCAAAACTGCGAACGAGGACTAAGCAGGCAAGTAGTAGAGGTGACGAGAATAGTCAAGAAAAGACGCAGCGAGGCCCCGAAAGCCACGAAAGAGATACGCAGGCTCGTTTCTAGCCTAAGTCCAGTCACGTGTTCAGGAAGGAAGGTCAGCGGCCGGCGAGGTCGGCGTCTGCCAGCTGTGGGATTTAGTGCGAGTATGGAGAGTGTCGACCCAAAGGGAAGACGCAACGTGGGAGGTGAGATGAGTTCAATCGAGGCATGCCGTCGCGACCCCCCGGGCGGGGTGGAACGCGTACAATCGGCGGCCTACCAGAAGGATCGGGCCAGGAAAAGGAGTGGGCTACGGAATGGGAGAAGAGGCAGGGGGATATCCGCGGACACAAATCCGCAGGCTTCGCGGATAAGATCACACCCACCGAGCCCCCGGACGGGAACAACCACCCCCTGTGGCTGGCGGCTACCGAATGCGAGAGGGACGGCAAGGGGAAAAAGACGAGGAAGGCCCTCTTCACAAGACGTACCATGTCCACGGCGTTCCAGATTGCAGTGGACCACGCCTTCACCAGCTCGTACGCCACCCATTTCAGACCGACAGACCCCCCAGAGTCGCTGCGCTGCCCATGCGGGGAGTCACTTCGCTCGAGCGTGCACACGCTATACCATTGCACTTCGAGCGCCACGCCTATGGCGTAGTCAAGTACGGCCGCATCATCCCCTACGACAAACTCCTATCCTCCCACAAGAAGAATGCCCTCCGCTTCCTAACCTTCCTACAGGAAACCCGTGCACTATCCAGGCCCGAGACGCTTACGTGCCACCCGAGAGGGGGCACGCATCTAACAATGAAACTCTAGGCGTCTGACGCCAGGTGTCAACCATCCCGCATCATTGCTAACGAATAGGCGCAACCGATTGGAAGCCATGCACGCTATTCGGTCAGGTTGTCACCGCCCGGTGTGCGTCCATCTCTTTAGGTGTGTCTACGGACACCCGTGACAACGCTCATGTGACGTCTGTGTCTGTGTCTTCGACCGCCTTCGCTGGGTATGAAGGGTGTGCCCTTCTCAGTCTTATTGCGGCCCACGCCTCGATATCGGGCGTTTCATGTCCTGCCCATATTCTCTGGTAAGCATTATATTCTTATTGAAACTCACTTTTTATTATTTCTCAACATGCTCTCGTTCATCTCAGCACTTATGGCACCGGTGGCGGCAACGATCCCGTTCGGGTCGATGCGTACTCGGCATCGGGCTTCGTCTTGCCCTTCGCCTCAAACTGCTCGCACAAATCGGCGAGCTTTCAAGATTTTTATGCACGCTGTCGTTTCAGCGCAGTACTATTTTTGGAATCGCCTCGATAGGCCGATGCGATGGGTAGTCGAACTGTGCTCGAAGGATACCCTGAGCTATACTGGGTAAGCTTCTTGCCCAGTTTCTTTCCCGCACAGTGCAACGTTATTCTATAGCTTGTTCTGCGCAGGCGGACATGCGCATTGATTCTCCGTGAGTTTCATGGTGTTTCTTTGCGCCGGGTTATTACCCACATTTTTGGACGTTGTCGCTCGTTTCGAGCTGTAGGAGCTATGCACGCCCAAATGGGATGCTACGCGCTCTTCATGGTGCCGCCGTACGGTGAGTTTCCTCTCCAATTTCTTCTTCGTACAGCGCTGACCTATGGCCGTCTGTCTCGTTGTCTTTTTGGACCACTCGGGAGATTGTTTCGCCTCTTTGAGGCTCTACGGATCACCGTCCCCGAGTGTCTCTATCGCCTGCGCGGCATAACTTCGCCTTCCGTATCGGAGGGCTCACCAAGTTATCAATAGTCCGCGCAAATACTTCGCCTCTTGCGTGGTTCGTGTATGACCGGTAAGTACTGAATCCCAACAGATAGTGGTCGTGCACGTTTTTCTCCACAGAAGGACGAATGCAAATATAATTTCGGGTAGCCGTAGCGGTTTAGATATCCACAATTCGTTTTCCCAATGGCTCGTTTCAGTTTGTGGTGAACACTGAGTCCAGTCACGTGTCAGGAAGGAAGGGGTCGGCGGCGAGGTCGGCGTTTGCCAGCGGTTATCCAAGGGATTATCGATTATCACTGGCACTGCGTCTAGCCTGAGGTCCTGATGTCTATCCCTCTTCAAGCTTCCGGTTCAGAATTACGTGGATTTAGATTTAGTAGGTCCCTGCGACTCCATGGGTCATGCGGACTCCTGCAATGGCCCGCTCGCTTTTCATAATTTGGCTTGTTTCTTGGGCTTTTCGATGATGGATCTGAGCGTGGACGACGTACGCGCTTCTTCCACTACCGCTTCTGTGTCTGTCTCGCTCGTTTTCGTCATATCAGTCCGCAGGTACCACAACAGGTGTCAATGTCAGCTCCACAAACTGCCGATTAGTTGCTTTTGTAACATCGCTATCGTGCTACCGGAGCTTATTTTTGAGCTGCCACGGATGGCGCTTTTCTCGATAGGCGGTTAAGTTGTGGCTTGCTCTGTTTTGCCACATTGCGTTTCGTTGACCGGGACATGATTTCACATAAATCCACCGACCCCGTCTCGCGGAAAATATTCGACTATTCATATCTCCCGACACAATGTCTTTATCTATCATTATTCCTCTCGACGATGTCGATGCCAGCAGTGCTACGTCGGAGGAGGACAAAGAAGTATCTTCTGTACAGCCGTCTCCGCACTCCACAGCGTCTGACGTTCCGTGCTTGTCCGGGACATCGCCCGTAACGACATCACCCGCCGCCCACCGCGTATCTTCCAGGAAACCTTCCTCTCGCTCTCTGGCCATATTCAACCGCCCCGCTCCCCTGACTCCTCCTGTCGTTCACTGGGGAGTTTCACCCGACTCTCCAGACTCTTCTTCCTCCACGCTTGTCGAATCCCCGCAAGAAGAAAGAGCAAACGCCAATGCGACTGTCTGCAGGAAACTTCGCTCTCATTTGCAGACATGTCTCGATGAGAACAAGCTCGCAAATCGCACTCTCACCATGGACAACACCATCTCTTATTGTGCCGCGCTCAAGGGTTTCCAGTCCAATCCCGGCTCGCAATTGGATGGGTCCTTTCAGCAGTTGCTCACGCATGCCACAATGCTCGATTTCGCATTGGAAGACTCCAGTCACCGGGGTTTAACTCACATTTTACAAGGGCTGGACCGGGGTGTCGAAGAGTTCCTCGAGAGTTTGGACATGTTACCTTTCGATATTCGTAACACCCAAAGCCTCATCTCTAGTACCTCAGATATTTTAGAGGCGAAGTCTGCACTCCTGGGAGTCGCAAGTCGACTGACTCGGCAAGCGGACAACAAGAGTTCGAACAAGTCGTGAAGCGCTGCCATCACGAACGCGATATGTTGCTGAGGCGATCCGCGTGTTTCTTGATATCGTCGATTTCGAGTCGAGGGCTGCAGGC